>JABUQX010004044.1:5000-16960 GCA_015478945.1 Trachelipus rathkii | reverse complement strand
CAGAACAAAGATAGCTGAGAAAGGGAAGGCCTCATAACGAGAAGGTGGTTCTTTGACAATTCTACTACCTAAAATTGTTTGAAAATAGTACAGCTCTCGCTAACAAATGGTAATCTAACAGTAAATTGATCGCTAGAGGTCAGCATCCTTGCGCAACTGCCCGTTGTCTGCACCTACAGAAAAGATAGAAGGTCTGCCACATAAAATCGTATCAATAGGTCAAGGTTTAGATTGGAGAAAGTATACTGGACAGGTTCTTAAGAGTTTTAATCCTTAGGCTTCTAATCCCCGCTCAGATCTTACTCAAAGGGACAGCTTTTTAAAAAGAAAACTCCCTCCCTTAGATGTGAGCACACTTCTGTTACACATCGACAGATAAGACCTGAGAGAGAAGAGAGATGAGAGAGAGGAGAGAGACGAGAATGAGAGAGAGAGAGAGAGAGAGAGAGACGAGAGCAGAGAAGAGAGCGAGAGAAGAGAGAGAGAGAAGGAGGAGAGAGAGAGAGAGAAGCGAGAGAGGGGGAGCAGAGGGGGGGGGGAGAGAGAGATGAGAGAGAGAGAGAGACGAGAGAGAGAAGAGAGAAGAGAGCAGAATTTGAGGTCTTTATATAAGTAAAGTTCTATCAAATTAGCATAGATTCCACCAGGAAATTCCATTCAGATTGAAGCGAACCTTAACCAAAAATAACGTTTAAAGTCGACAGATAAACACGTTTCTATATAGCTAATGCAAAAAAGAGCAGGTTTGAAAAAAAGATGGACAACGAATGGAAAAAAACCTGAGTCATCATATAGGAAATAGGCATTAGAGTGTGAAGCGTGAGGACAGTCGCTGATGAAAAAAAATAGGAAGAGAGTTAGATGCCCTGTGGGAACATAGCACATTGACAAGTAAGGGCAAGACAGTAGCTCTCATCAAATGCATAACATTGAACCAGCTTGAGAGAAAACTAAAACATGAAGAGAAAAGCATAAGAGGGAAGTCCAAGGTGGAAAGGGAGTTTGGCAGGGTAGCAACGCATAGATTATCCGCGTCAGAAAAGTTCGAATATGTCAAGCATTAGCACAAGACTCCCCAGTAGGTCCCTAAGGGAAGATCATTATAACCAATGGAGACAGGAATGCGGGTCACAATGTGACATCGAGCGTCGAAAGTCATACTTAATGATCTGAAAGAAAGAAAATGAGGATTTCCAGATGATATCCAGAAAGGAGAATGAGGATAGTTTCAATTAAGACTTTTAAACAGAATACAGCGAGAGCTTGGAGGAAACTTGGGAAGAAGCTTGGAGCGGGAGCCAGCTCATAGGGGGGAAACCTTGAGAAGATATCAGCAAGGCTATATAAACTTCGCCTTTCCAACAAATTGATAATTAATGAGTATTTGTGGCTACAAACATTAAAATAAAATGAAATTGCGGACGAGAAAAGGAGGAAAACTTAAAAGGCCACAGACTGATCACAAAAACACAGGACTTGCCATCCAGGCCACTACCTCCTGACATTAATAGATGTTTGCAAGTATAATCTTGATTCTATGAAAAACAATATATTCCAAGAAGAGTAGAAGTAAGAGGAGAGGAAATGTCAAGAATCGCCAAGTAAATTAAATGAAAAAAAGGAGGCTTGCAAAAAGATTTTGCCTCCTTAGCAGGAGTGTATGTACTGGCTAAATGATCATAATAATATATATATATATTATATTATATATATATATATAATTATATATATATATATATATATTATATATATATATATAATTATAAGTATATATATATATATATATATATATATAAGTATATATAATTTATATATATGACCTGTATGAAGTTATATGGATACGCTAATTTTGTTTAAGTGTTTTTTTTAATAAACTCGGTTTTATTTTTTAATTTTTATTAATTACAAGATATTATATATATATATATATATATATATATACTAATAATAATTATATATATATATATATATAAATATATTATATATATATATATTAATATATATTATATATTATATATATATATATATATATACAGTAGATATAAATAATGACTATTATACCTATGAGTTATATGGATCCGTAATTTTGTCTTAATTGTAAAAAAACATCATATGTCTTAGTTTTATAAGATTACTAACAATAAGTTAAAATGGTAATAGAGAAATACAAAATTTTAAAATAATTACAAATTAAATAATAAAAGTAAGCAAGAACGTACATTTCCTTGAGAAAGAAAAACGTATTTTAGTGTTGTAAAACGTGAAAGTTTATTATAAAGGCTAGGGCCAAAAAAATAAATCATTTCTGGCGTGAATTTATTCTTTATGAGTTTTTTATATCATATTATTCTATGGTTTACTTAATGAAACCTTAATCTTAACCTGAACTAAAAGGTCCCGCGCCCTAAACCGAAAGCGAACCTATATATGGGTCGTACGAATGCAGTTTTTCTAAACCGGTATACCTACCCTTATAAAGGGTAGACGATGCAGTAAACCTATACCTAACTTAGCAATAGCGATCTACTTTGCCTAAATTTTATCCCTGTATTAGGGTTATTTCATAACACAAAGATTTTTGCATTTCAGAAAATATGCGGTTCTTTTACATTTCTCCCTGTATACTGCCCGCCAAAATACCGATGCTTAGAAAGTACGATTTTATTAAATAATTACATTTTTTTTTTATGTCTATAATATTTTGTTCACCCTTCTTTGTATTGCCACTGAAATTTTATTGTTACATACTATCATATATACAAAATAACAATATATGGAAAAAGCAAAACAGCAAAACAAAAACAAAAAAGCAGACTAGGATAAACAGTATCCATGAAATCAATGAATATAGTTTATATATATATATATCATATAGTATATATACATATATAGTATATTTTAATATATATATATATATTACTATACTATATAAATCATAGTATATATATATATAAGTATAGTAGTATATATATATATATATATATAGTATATTATATAATATAATATATATATATATATATTATATATATATATTATATATATATATATAGGACAAAGTTACTTAATGCCCACACGAAACGGAGCTCGGATCAAAAAAAAAATTTCACAGGTAGCATCTATGATAGCATAAATAGATGTTCTAGGGTCGAAATGAATTTTTTTTTTTTTTTTTTTTTTTTTTTTTTTTTTTTTAACCTGCTTCTAGGGCCGAAATATATATATTATTTGTAAAGATATTACACGGCAATGTAGGGGGCTTGAGCCGACGGGGAACACAGGGGGGGACGTTTTCCATACCCCGTTAGTAGGGGAGGGGCGAGGAACCCCCGCGAACACCCAAATACCAAAGAGCGGGGGTCTCCGGGAGACCCTCCCCGGAGGGGGGAAATAGTCCTACCGCGTAGTTCCCCCTGGTAAGGCTCGAGAGGACCCCACTTCCTGCCATCGGTAGCGGGCACCTATACCCTTGGGGTATATTCTTTTAATTACCATTTTCCTGTTACTCAAAAATTTTACCAGGCATTTCCAAGAAATGTATTCCCTTTTCGCTGTAGCTATTGTAGTTTTTTGAGATTATTGATTTTTTTTTTTTTTCATTATCGACCCTAAAACGTCTACCTGTGAAAACATATTTTTTTTTGATCGAGCTCCCGTCCGTGTGGCGATGTAAGTAACTTTTACCATATATATATTGTATTAGTATATATATATAATATATATATATATATATATATATATATATATACTTATATATATATATAATTAGTATATATATATATATATATACCGTATATATAATATATATATATATATATATATAATATTATAGTAATATATATATATGTATATATATATATATTATATATATATAATATATATTTATATACTATATATTGTATTATATATATATCTAATATACATATATACTATATTATTATATATATATATATATATAATATATATATTCTATATATATATATATATAACTATATATATAAATATATATATAATATTATATATATATAATACTATATTATATATATATATATATATATATTATATTATATATATATATATATACTATATAATATAACGGTATATATCATTTGTAGTAGATAAAATAAGTACAATTATGACATTAAATATATGCGAAATTACTTCATACTTTTTCGGTGTGAAAACACCTAAAAGCTAAATATATATATATGAATTATAAATATATATATATATATATATATATATATATATATATATATATAATATATATATATATATATATTATATATATATATATATATATATATATAGATTTAAATATTTTTAATAATTATGAATTTAATTTTATTTATTTATAACGTTAGATTAACAAATTAAATTTCATTTTTTAACTTGAATTTGACATTTTAAAAAATACTACTTCAAACCTGATGCAACTGATAATATCATTTCTTAAGTTTAATTTATAAATCCGAGTTTTTTCTATGTAAATGAAAGATATAACAGAGCCAACTAAGTAAGCGGCCACCTTGACGATCGTAAAATGACTCAATTTTACTCGGTGGCGCATGCGACAAACCCTTAGCTTTTTTGCCAGAAGTTCATTAACTAAATGGAAGATATAAGCGGTAAGCTTGCCGCTTTCTGTTCAGTTATGAATTATACGTTTGGTGTGATTGTTAATTTTTTTTTTATTATTTAGCCATCTCTTTATATTATATATATATTATATTATTATATATATATTATATTATATATAGTATTATATATATATACTAATATATCTATATATATATATATTAAATACTATAATAAATTATATAATATATATATATATATATATATATAAATGTATATATATATATTATATATAGGTATATATATATATATATATATATATATATAATATATCTATATATATAATATATAATAATTATATATATATATAATATATATATAACTATATCTATAATATATATATTTATAATATATATTTATTTATATTATATAATATATATATATATATATATATATATATATATATATATATATATATATATAATATATATATATATATATATATATATATATATACGAGTATAATGTGTGTTTCCCTTTAGTGTGAGTAACTGATTGTTTATTAACAATGGATGATTTGCTTTGCGCTATTGAAAATTTATTGAAGCGTCCTTTTCGTCTCCACACTTTGCGCAAGAAAAATTGAACTTAATACAAAGTGGCCGACCATGCCTCTAATTGCCGAATCTTAAAGCATCTCGCAAAGACAAATTTGAATAATTTCAACTTAGTGTCTCTACTAAATCCTCAGAGGTTTACTGAATATAAGATGAATTTTCCTGTTTCTACATTTAATATTCTAATGGAAATTCATTCAGATACATTTGATTTCATCAGACTGAAAAATGAACTCATTTTACTTTATTCCGATGATGAATTTGTAGAACAATATCTATCCCAACTAGTCAACACAATAAAGAAAAAATAAACTTGAAACAGCACTACCAGAAGTATACAAACTGGGATTGCTTATAATCACTATCCCTATTACTACAACCTCTGTAGAACAAAGTTTCTTGGCTCTCAGAAGAATTCAAACCTTTAAAAGATCAAAACAAGGCCAATATCGACTTGCAAATTTAGCCTTTCTTTAAATTGACAAGCGTATCCAGAAATTTTTTTCGGTGGGGGGCCAAACAAAAATCGTTCTTTATATATATATATATATATTATACTAGTATATATATATATATATATTATATATTATATATATATATATATAGTAGTATATATATATCATATATATAATTACTTATAGTTTATATATATATTTATAATTATCACTAATAAAGGAAAGGATAAAATATTAAATTCCTAAGGAAAAATGGGAAGAATTTATATGAATTACAAAAATCATCCTACCTAAATTGTTAAATTTAATCTCCTGACATGAGAGTGAGCGAAGTCTGAGATAACATCTTCAATTTTTATTTCAATATTTCGATGTATGTAGAGGGGCAAGTCCAATAGGTCTTTCATCTCCAACTAGTATTTCTCAAGTAGCTTTTCAGAAGTCTTAATGTTGAAAAGCTTCTTTCTTCTGAAAGCATTAAAACCACGCGTGTTTAAACATTGCAAGGTATTTGCAACAAATGTCAAATATTTGGAAAATTGTGACTTGCGAAACAAGAAACAAGAACTGTGCTGTTGATGTCATTTTCAACTTCCATAAAATCCATTGTGCTTTACTAAAATCTTCCATTGGGGCTTTAGAGATTCTTCCTTGTAAAATATACACAATATTTTTATCTTCTCATATGGCACATTACACACGTTCGGTATGACAAATTGCTAGATGATTTAAAAAATTCTCTCCTAATGCTGATATTAAATCATCCAAAAAATGTTAAAAATGGGTGTGCGATAATAAGTCTGTGGCGTCGGAAGTAGAAATGTTGGTTCTGTATTTTTTTGGAATTTGTTAATTCTTGGTACAGCAATTTCAATACTCAGTTCAGATAGATGCGCTTATACATTCTTCAAAAATCAGCTGAAATTCTAACGTGTTGCATTTCTCTGATGGTTTCAAGTTTACTTTTTAACTAATGGACTTACGAAATTTGTTCCTGACAGCGACAAATTAATAAAAAATTTAATTTAATTCTGCAATTTATATAATTAACGGATATGTTATACCTAAAATTTTTAGTGTCTAGAAAATTTCGGGGGGGGGGCCATGGCCCATGGCCCCCCCTAAATACGCCACTGGTATATATATTATAGTATATATATTATATATATATATATATCATATATATATATATTATATATATATATCGTTAGGATTGTAATCACTACCGTCACACATCTTTTACCTATGGTACAAATGAACAGCTACTGATAAATAAAATTATAATTTTTCCAAAACAATACTTTTTAAATTATAATTAATTATAATGTTAAATTATAAACTCTCGATTTAATAATACCATCCATATAAATATATATATGATATATATTATATATAGTATATTATATATTATATATATATATAGTATATAATATACTATATATATAGATTAATATATATATATATATATATTGCTTGCAATGATCCTCGCAGGCATTAACTGAGGCCACCTTAGGCTAAAATTGGCACGTCCTCACTGCACTTGCCGACGATGCTTCATTGATCCGGACCCGACTCAGTTTGGACACGCTGTCAGCAATGCCGAGTGGCCCGCATTTTGCGAATTTTAACGCCTACAAAACGTCACACTACTATTTTGGTTTCGGCATACGGGCCTTGCTAATTGTAACAATGCGGGCATAGTGTGGACGCGTCTTTATTAACCTCTAACAAGAAAGTGTAGATAAAGATATGGAAAACCTTTAGAAGTTTATTGGACCATCAAGGTAAAAAATTGGACGACGGCGAAGGGCCAGTTGGAGTCAATCAATGAAGATTTGGTGAACAGATTGCGGGATATGGCAACGGAGAAATTTTCAGATGGGAGGATGGTCCCGTGACTGTAGTAGCTGTGAGTAATATTTGATGTGGCCAATTACGGAGGCATGCAAGAATATCATCTCGTGCAAGCGCTTTCGTCATTGAGAGGAAGACCACTCACTAAATGTTCAGCTTGTATATATCTAAGTTACGCCCTCGCTGATCAACTTGTCCGCAATTCTGGGCCAAGTACAGACCGTAAGCCTTGTCAGGTGAGCAGGATAATAATTAGTGATGGAGTGACGGACCTTGATAAAATGGCATCCGGAATGGGTACCTAGAACATCGAAAAGAATAGGCGGCCATTTTGGCCTCTCTGTCCGCGATATTTCGGTGCCAGTTACCCCTACGTGAGAGAGGGTCCAACAAAGTATGATCTAGCTTCTTACGAAAGTGGAGCACCGAAGAAATTGTTGTACAGCTGATACCATCGTGTTTTTGGAATAGGGGCGTTTTAAGCGTCTGGAGGCGAGCTGAGCGGAATCTGAATAATATGACATAAGAGTGGCCATTGGTTTAGAGGAACAGATTTCGGAAAGGGAAAATTCATTATAGAAATTAATACTGCCGTTAAAAATTGAAGCAAGAGGGGGGAGGGTATGGGAGAGGTTGCGGTCAGGAAAAACAACAACAGACGCACCCACACTGTCCCTGTTTTAGAGCCGTCAATAAACCACTGAGTAAATCCACCGTGAATTAGAGGAATGAGACAGGGAATAATGCCTTAGCTGATTGGAGAGAAAGTAAGACTACGGCAAATGGTGGAACAAGGAATAGCCATAAACTTGTTCTTGCAATTGCCAGTAAGCGAGGATTTGAGTATCTCCCGCAGAATCGGTGTTAGAGCACTTATGGTATTTGGGGGTTTTAAAACGACGATAACTTGTTGTACATGATGTATTCCCTGAGCAGCGGCATCACAACGGATCAATTATTCAACTTCAAAAGGCTCACCCGGGGGGTCGGGGTGGACGATCGGGAAGGCTTCAGTTGGTCGATACGGATGACTCCGTTTTGGGAAGGAATCTAAACAGGTCTAGTAGAAGTTAGGAGGCCTGACCGTATATACTACTCAGCCATAGCCAACTTACATCGGATATGACGGTTGTTGAGACGTGTAAAAGGCGACTTGCGATCAGCACTCCAGATTTTGAGGCGGAGATGACGTTATAAATCGAGTACGCTATGATACATTAGTTTGTGCAGGACTTTAAGTGCGGCGCGGTAAGTTCAGGTGGTTCGTCTAGAATGCAGTCTAGAAATCTTGACTTGCGAAGCTACAGAATAGCATCAACCAATAAGGTTTAGGTTCGCGGGAGGAATGGTCGCAAGGTTCTTCCGAATCCCTTTTTTCCTCAAATAAAAAACCTTGCTGAGGTTTTGGTGGGTAAGAAATGGAAAACCATGGGAATTTCCCTATTATGAAATATTCTTAATAGCTAGTTGAAGTTGCCTTTCAACACAATGGCAGCCTTGGCATGGGCAAATCTATACGTTCAGGTCCATCAAAATAGAGAGAAAATTGACCGTCTCTGGGATAGAAGTAATGATTCATTAATCCGAGAGCAAATACTTAATACACTTAGAACACTACCCTTCGGAACGCCTCATCCAGAGTAAAGTGGCGTGATGAACAGAAGAGCACCGTAACCTGGATGTTCTGTCTGACAGAGTATTTAATAAGAAAGGAGCTGTACCCTCGGAACAGAGTGAGTGGATTTTAAGAGAACCCCACGTTCTTCCACGTTCTGTCATATGTTTCTTCAAGGTAAAAAAATAAGACACAATAACCATCTCCAGACAGTGAAAAGGCTTCCCGGACACTTCCCGCCATATCAAGATCCACGTTTTAAACTGGAAGTATTGAAAAAGCCTGCCCGGAACGCTCCAGAACAGGGGAAGAAAACGGCCTTGAAACCAGTTTCTCCATTAATTTACAGTGTGATAGTCAGCAAAATTGGTCTATTTGGTTGTCTGCCAACTTCGGATTTTTTCCAGGTTTGGGAATAGGGATTACAAAAGCTTTAGTCCAAATAGAATGGGACAAGAGGGATTCGATCCAGATTCTATTATGATAGATCCAGCAAGAACGCTGATGTATAGAGGGCGTGAGTATAACGGAGTATTATATTTGCCAAATTTTAAGTCTGGGGCACAAGGGCACCGTCTTCAATGTTCAGCCAGGAAGGTTTGATACTCTGCAAGTGTTTAAAAAGACGGTTATAGATATGGATCTTCCCCTTTCGCTGTCTTGAAATGTCTGGCGTTGCAATGTTTAAATTCTCAATTTTCGAAAGGTTCAGCTGGTAGCAGCAAAGAGTCCTCGAGTGGCTAGGCAAAATATAACCTAATGCATTCTTCAACAGCTGCTGGAGCAGAGCATCGTATCGTTATATCAGCCCATAACGGAGGACTGTGGGTGAAGAAGTTGTTGGAGCGACGAGATTTATTTTCTGTGCAAACTTTCCGCACTGAGAAAGGAAGTTGTGAAATAGTTGACAGTCAAAAGTTATAAGTTTGAAAGTATTGGTTACGTATTGGCGATTAATTCAACACACGATCTACACAGGCAGCTGCTTTAAAGATTAATAATGTTTTGGGTGTATGGGTCCTTTTTTGTATTTTCCTGTAGAGTTTCCTTCTTCTCTCTGCTAGCTTGTGCGCACCTTGGACACCAAGGGGCTTTGCCGAACGCCTTACCTGGGGAAGATCGCGGAATGCAGCTCTCCGCTGCTGTGAGAAAGTAACTTGTTGGAAGAAGTTAAAGGGCATCATCAGTTAGGTCGAAACCGTTGTATATTGAAGGGAGGAAAGTTAGGGATAGCTATTGACCTGCATAAAAGAACCAATACTCCTCTCGGTCATAGACGCCACGTCTGGAATTTGATTTTTAACGTTGGGATCGCGTGCAAGTTCATTTGACGGCCATTGGGTAATCGCGTCACTGCTATCAATAAATAATCAAATCGAGGACCAGGTTAAAACGATCCATAAGAGAATGCGGAGCAAAAGCAAAAGGAAATACCAATACAGGAAGAAGAATGTGTATCTAAACGTCATATGTAGGGAGTCCTGTGCCTAAGGTATCCCAGAAATGTCTAGTGTTGTAAGAGTTAAAACTGGATCTAACTTAGACGAGGTGACAGCGTCGCCCCATAAGGCTGGTGGCGATAGGATTGAAGTCTCTCTAGTATAACAACCAGGAGTAGGGGAGGTTGCTAAACAGGTCAGCTAACGTCGAATATTAGTAAACTATCTCACTCTGAGCCTAAGAGATCAACGCAGACAGTAAGATCGAGCCCTGGACAGATGAATTTGTTGCTGCAACTAGCATAAGGACAGGCTTTAAAGAGGACTGGAGAATAGGGGACAGATTTATGAATGAGTATTTCCTGCATCCTCCCCTATCGATAGTCACCTCTTTCATTATAGAGGTTAGCGCGACTATATATTCCGACGGTGGAAGAATTCAGCGATTGACATAGTCGAAACTTCCTGCCCAAACGTATGCACTTTGGTATACAGATGTTTTAGTAGTTGAAACAAGTTCTCTTAAAATTAGAATAGTAGCCACGACAATTCCATTGAAGGAAGGTGGTCATGCTAAGTTGTTATAAACTTTGATGAGGATGCTTATTTGAGACAATATTGTCCATCTATGTTGCGGCTAGAAGTGATGCAGGAAAGTGAACCAGATAAGGAGGGGAAAGTCTGAGAGGCGTGTGTCTCGACGAGGGCGGAGCGAACAAATCCTGGTTTGGTAAGAGGGGGAAAAATTGAAAAAAGGTCGCAACAGAGATTTGGGTGTGTACGACGGTTTGTGGGGTGGGGTTTTCAGTGGTATTTGGTGGAGGGGCTTCGCCATGAATGCGAAGTAAGTTGAGTTCAACCAAGTCCATCTTATTGTGCGGACTTGGTTGCGTCGTTTGGAAGAGCAACCAAATGCTCATGCTTAGGAAATGGAAGGGGATATCAGCATCTGCCAGCAAGAAGATTCAGACATGGGTGGAGAATATCGGGAATGAGTTTCCATGGAAGCAGCGTAAGGAGGTGACACCGGAAAAGTGTCACTTTTTTGTAAAGAAGTTGGAGCTGCGGTATTGGGACTAAATATAGGATCCGTTGGGTTAAGGAGGTCTGACGCAATAAACTTTGTCAGTGAGCCATCAGGTGGGTGATTTTAGAAAACTGGACAATTTGGGTTAATGTGAAGAACCTCTGGGTTCCCTTTCGTGAAACCAGCAGATTTGGAACGCCCTGAGTGCCTGCGTTGTTTTGCGTTGAGCGGTTTTCTATAAAATAAAATTCGAGCAAGTCCATTTATTTTATTTCTCATCATCCCCTTCTCCATAACTCTACATGGTTAAGATATGTTAATGATATTTTTTGTTCTGTCCCTAAACATGTCAACATCAATGAAATCCTAGACATTTTC
>JABUQX010004043.1:25000-30000 GCA_015478945.1 Trachelipus rathkii | reverse complement strand
CACCTTTGAGGTATCTTAGAGAACAACAACCACTTAAGATATTAGGAAATAAATTTCTAGTTCTTTATGGTTATTCATGGGGAAGTAATGCCAATTATAATTTAGGTCTGGTAAGTACATTGTTTTCATTTTCATGAAGTATTTCTGACTTTATATTTCTGATATTTTCAAATCAAGTGATTTATATTATAAACTATGGCAAACTGTGTTAACCTATCTTATTTGCAGGCTAGGGCTCAAGCTCGAGAAGTACCTGAGTATGTAGAATTACCCCTGAAGAAGGGTGATGTTCTCTTTGCTTTATCTATGAATAAGTTCCATACAGTATTTTTAAGTTCTTTTGGCGAAGTTTTCGTCTGTGGACATGGAAGAGGAGGAAGACTTGGGCTTGATACTGATTCTTCTGTCATTGTACCTCAATATGTAAATGTTTCTAATAGTCGAATTGGAAGAATTAGTGCTGGAGTTGACCACACTTTATTTCTTAATACAAATAACGAGGTAATTATTCAAACATCATTTGATAATACTTTGATGAACTTTGACACATATTGCCTACTACTTTACAGAAGAGTAGTGGTTTTGCAATTGCTTTAAATTTTAATTGGTATCTGTTAATTAATAATCTGTATTTTTGATAAATTAATTAGATCAAACGATAAGTGTACTAATGTAGTATATTCCTATTTCTTTTTAGGTTTTCTCCTGTGGTGTAAACATATATCATCAGCTTGGAGTATTACCACCACCGTTACAAATTAACACCCCTCAAATCTTAAGTGAATGGCATTTTAAAAATCCGAGTGTGAAAGTAATAGGCGTAGCTGCTTCTGCTTATCATTCTGTTATTTGGTCCAAAGATGAGGTTTTTACCTTTGGTTTGAATGCTGGTCAAATTGGGCATCCAGAAGATAGCAAAGAAATGTTTATAGATCTTCCTCGTAGTGTAGATTATATAAAAAAATTATATAAAGATCGTGTAGGAGAAATCACCGATGTTGTTGTTAGTGATGGAGCTACGGTAGTGGTAACTTCGTTGGGAAACTTAATAGCATGTTATGAATATAAAACGTACTTTATACCTTTAAAAGTAAAATCAGTTATAAAAGTGGCTTGTACTGGAGGAAGCCTTGATACTAGCATTGGAGTGAAATTATCATCTTCTTATACGCCGATGATATTATCATTACTATTTCAGTGTCGGCTTTGCTTAAGAGCACTGACAAGACGGGTAGTGGAAAAGTTTTCTAAATTTGGGAAATATGTGATTATATATAATAATAGATTTGTATTAATGTTCAGGATTGATGAATAGTTGATACTGTACGGTGAAGTTATTTTATGGGATTATTAGAGACAATTGAAATTTCTAAAGAAAAATTATTTGAGTCGAATTTAACGAATAACTTTTTATAAATAAATGGAGACTCAATGCATTAAGCAATTTGAAAAAGGAGAGCGATTCCTATGTTGTACGAACACCAGAATTTTTAGCGATCCTAAGGGCAGCTAATTTTATCGCACTTCAGTAACGATCCAAAGATTATTTGTAATTGCGAGTTTCTTTCAATTGGCATGCTTATTTAAAGAACAAATTGCCGACTTTTATACAAAAACCAAAGAATTTAAATTTCATTATGACACAGATATATATGTAGGTTCTCAATGTTTTCCTTCTCATTCTTTTATTCTTGCATATAATAGTGAATTTTTATATAAGAAATTAAAACATTGTTTAAAAGAATCAATGAATGATGAGAACTTCAAAATTTACTTGGATGTTGAGGCAGTTGTCGGAGTAATTGTATTATGTATTATGTTGATAGTAGTAGCACTATTTTTAATGAGCCAAATAGATTTGTTCAGTACCTGTCAGTTAAAACTCCTAAGGATGATGATGGTGATTGGAGGGTAAACAATTTTGTATATCTAGAATATAAAGACAATGAGCTCTCGGAGTATATAAACAAACCCAGTAACAGAAAACCTAACCGTTCAGTAAAACTAAAAGGGAATAAAGACACTAATTTTAAATATCCTTTGAAACCCATTAAAGATTTAAGTTGTTCTTTCAAGATTGTAGATCTTCAAGACTTGCTGTATCGCGTGTTCTTCACCTGTAATCTATATTCTGTACAAATTACAAACAGAATTTGAATTTTCTTGAATTTTTTATTGGGTGTCTGGCATAGTAACATGTACAATGTAGCAGTTATTATTATTATTCAGTAATTATCCACTCTCGCTGACTCTTCAATCTCTTTCTTCCTGTCGATCTTTTGATTCACTCTCCTTGTAATATCAATGCTCTTCTAATCTCTTCAGCCACATACATCATCCTTTGAGGAGAGTTAATTTGACGCATCTTTCTGTATAGTATCATCCTTTCTCTATCCAGGATCCAGGTCTTCTTTGACCTCAGACTTGATCGCTGTGCTCAATCTTACATTTACTCCAATGTTAAAATCTGGAACACTTTCCTTCCTCTATTCTCCCTGCTTCCTTTAACTTGCACACATGGAACATGGCCTTTGATTTTATCATGATTATTTTTTCCAATTGGTATATTGTGTTTAGGTGTATGACCTTTATTCACCAGAAGAGAATATATACCGATATAATATTATATATATATATATATATATATAATATAATATATATATATAATATATATATAATTTATATAATAAAAAGTATATATATATATATATATATATATATATATATATATATATATATATATATATATATATATATATATATATATATATATATTTAGGAATTTTTCTCAAAAATATGCTCCCACAAGAGTTTATAATCGGAACAAATTTCCTGAATTTTGGGACTTGTCCTTCAATTGTGAAGACGGTGTCATTGTTAATGCTCACAAATTTATTGTAATGGCAAGATCATCTTATTTTGAAGCTTTACTTGATTTTAAATTTAATATGGTAAGAATTGTAGAAATGTAATGGTAATTTCTTAAAAGTTAAATTGTTATTTATAACATATATTAATTTAATGTTTATTAAAAAAATTTCGACCTTGAATTGGTGGAGGAAAAATTATGAATAATTTTGTTAATATTGATAGAGTTGGTTTTGTTATATTTTATTTTATTTATAATTTTTGGTTTACAGGAACAGACAAACGAGACGATCGATATTTCTATCCCTTCTAATATATTGATCTCAATTTTGGACTTCCTTTACACTAACGATTCACCTCTCGTCTCCCAGAGCAATGATTTGGATTTTCTTTGCAGAACTCTTATGTTAGCCCATCAGTATTTAATTGAGGATTTAAATATTCTTTGTCAGATTTCTTTATTTAGGTGTCTTACTCTTAAGAACTTGGCTTTCTTACTTTTTAGATTTCTGTTCTTGTTTAGTGATGCTGATCTCTTAGGATGTGATTCTCGAGTTTATATGTTTAAATATAATCCATTATTTTGATAATACGTAAGTATGAACTTTATTGATATATTCCTTTCTATATTTGCTATTTTTATTATAAAACTTTAACTTATATATATATATATATATCCCTACTGGGCTGATATATATATATATATATATCGTATATATATATATATATATATATATATATATATATATATATATATATATGATTATATATATATTGTTTTTATTTTTTTTTTTTTAAGGTTCTCTAAAGTCCAAGAATTTGTTTGATTGAGATATATATATATTATATATATATATATATATATATATATATATATATATATATATATATATATATATATATATATATATATATATATATATATATATATATATATATATATATATATATATATATATAGTTAGTGGGGGCTTGGATGGAGAGGAAGGTGATACGAAAGGAAGTAGGTAAAATTAAGAGTGAGAAGTTAAGTGTGCAAGATAATAAGGATAAGTATGTAAGAGCGCTCGCTAGTAAAACGGTTGAATGTGAACAAGTTGATACTGAGCAAATCTGGCAAATGAAGGAAGCAATTGTTAGTAGCGCAAAGGGTATGTGGGTTTGCTAAAGTAGGAAGTAAGAATGTTAACAAAGAATGGTGGAATGAAGAGGTGATGAAAGGGGTAAAAAAAAAGCGTGGTTGAATGTACTAAAAGCAAATGATGAAGTTTCAAAAGAAAGATGCTTGGAATTATATAAGGAGGAAAAAAGAAATACTAAAAGGTGTATACGAAGGAGAAAACAAGAGGTGAACAGTTTGGAAGGAGGGATGAATGAGGACATACATGAGAAATAGGAAGCTCTTCTTGAAGGAAGTGGTGCTGCAAAGTTAAAAATGAGAATAAGGGGAATCTGCTTAGAATAATGAATAGGGATGGTGCTTTTGGTAACTGGATGAAAATGGATGTGAGTGGGAGGTGGAGTTAACACTGAAAATCTGGTACAATATTAATAGTAATGATGAGGTGTTAGTGAATGTGTGCGGTTGTTTGATGGTGCAAGAAGTAGGTGTATCTTGGGGATGAGGTTATTAGCAAGGAGGAGGTAATGGGTAAGTTGAGAAATGGTAAATCTGCAGGTATAGATGAAATTACTAGTGAAATGATCGTAAGAGCGGGGAGGCGAGATGGTGATTGATTGGATTTGAAGTTGTGGTAATAAAGCGTTTATGAGGTATAGTTCCAAGGGATTGGAGGAGAGGGGTAATAGTACCCTTTATATAAGGGTAAGGGAGAAAGGGGAACTGCAGAAATTATAGGGGAATAAGTTTATTGAGGGTTGTAGGGAAGGTATATGTTGGTATTTTGGTCGAAAGAGTGTGAGTGACTGAGGGACTGATTGTGAAGAACAAGGTGCGCTTAGGAGTGGTAGAGGATGTGGATCAAATCTTTACATGGAAACAAATGATTGAGAAAATGAGGGAGAAGTAGAAAATAAATTTGTATTTAGGTTTTATGATTTGCAATAGGCGTATGATGGTTAGGGAAGCAAAGCTCTGTGGCAGGTGTTAGTGACATATGGTGTTGGTGGTA
>JABUQX010004043.1:0-20000 GCA_015478945.1 Trachelipus rathkii | reverse complement strand
GTCGAAAAGAAAGCCCAGCCTTACCGCCCCCTCAGTACCATTAATTAGCGAGAACTCATCGCAGTCAAAATCCACCCTAAAGCTTCATGGGACAGCGACACCCTCACTATGGTAGATCGTCAGTGTAAGGGTTCATCCAGGTGGGCCGCAAATCCATACCCCCTCACAATCCCCCGCCATTCACTCCTGTTATACACCTTTCTTCTCGCCTCTACCAAACTCACATTTCTCTCCTTCAGACATTCATTCACCGACTCAATCCACTTTCTCTTCGGTCTCCCAGCCGGTCAGTTCCCAACACACTCGCCACTATACATCCGCTTAACCAACCGACTATCATTCATCCTTTCCACATGACCAAACCATCTCAACATACTTTCATTTATTCTCTCATTTACCCCTTTCTCCACACCACATCTCTCTAATACGTTCATTCCTCATTTTATTAATTCTTCACATTTAGTTGTGTGATTTTGTTTCTCCACAGTACTGAAGATACAGTGGCCGTAGAGCCATTGCCGGAGGTCTGTTCACTAGCCATCCACGTCCTCAGCACCAGACAGCGTAGAGGCACGGGGTTATACCGTGACTGCTGAGTACTCAAAGGCCTTTGAGTACTCAGCAATTATGGGATGAGAAAACCAGGTGCTTTAAAAACTACGCTTGAAGCGTTCTTTTTTGGGGACGTGGATGGCCTAGTGGTTAGAGCATCCGGCTATTGATAACTCTGCGACGCGGAGGTCAATGTTCGAATCCCGCTGATGGAGAGTAAAATCTCCTGTGACTCATTCATTTAAAATGAATTTATGGGATGAGAAAACCGGGTGCTTTAAAAACTACGCTTGAAGCGTTCTTTTTTGGGGACGTGGATGGCCTAGTGGTTAGAGCATCCGGTTATTGTTAACACTGCAACGCGGTGTCCAATGTTCGAATCCCGCTGATGGAGAGTAAAATCTCCTGTGACTCATTCATTTAAAAATATATATATATATATATATATATATATATATATATATATATATATATATATATATATATATTATATATATATATATATATATATATATATTTATAAAAATGAGTAAGCTTAGGCCGTGCTTAGGCTATTTATTTCAGTTTAAATTTGATGAATGTACGTAAAGTTTGTAGAGACGCCTTGATAATAATAAATTGATATTTGATATTTTTATATATTTTATTTTTTGATCCTTCTATATCATCCCCCACGTCCCCCGCTCAACTATGCTCGCGGGTCCGTGGTGGAGTTTTTTTTAAAATAAAAATACTCCCATAAATTATAGTAATAATCGAAAATAAAAGAAGAATAAAAATAAAAGAACTTAGAAAAAAATCAAATTTATATTAAATAATAATAATAATAATAATAATAATAATAATAATAATAATAATAATAATAATAATAATAATAATAATAATAATAATAATAATAATAATAATAATAATAATAATAATAATAATAATAATAATAATAATAATAATAATAATAATAATAATAATAATAATAATAATAATTGTTAATTTCTTAAAAATGTCATAATTACTAGAAATATTTTATAATTTTATAAAAATTTACCTAATAAATATTAAAATTCATAGATATATGCAAATAACGCTAATAATAGAAATTGCCACAATAAAGAAAATACTCGAAATTCGTTGTTTTTCTTATCGAAAAAACGGAGTCATCCTCTTATATATATATATATATATATATATATATATATATATATATATATATATATATATATATATATATATATATATATATATATATATATATATATATATATATATATATATATATATATATATATGTATATAGATATATATACATATATATATATATATATATATATATATATATATATATATATATATATATATATATATATATATATATATATATATATATATATATATATATATATATATATATATATTTTTATATATATATATATATATATATATGTTCCTTTTTGAATATCTTAAATTCTAACGTTTTTAGTGTATAATATTTTTAATGGAACATTCTCAGTTTATTTATAATTTCTTATGACTTTTTTATTTTAGATCTAGAGATTTGAGTGAAGAAGTTATTTCTATGATTAACAAGGCTTACAAGGAAATGCCTGACCTTTCAGTAGCAAGAAATCTACAAGTGCCAAAGAATCTGGAAGTTAATTTTATGGAAAATAAAATTTTTGAAACTAACTATGACGACTGCTTTGTTAATTATGAATCATGGGATGACGTGACTAAATATGGTGACTTTTTCCATGTTCCAAAGAAAACAACCTTTCAAGCTCCGTTACCTACAACGGTTAAAGCTGCAGTTCTTCCAACTTTAGAGAATCTTGAAATGGCTTTGCAAAATAATGAGCATATTACCACTGAGACCCCGCGTGATTGGAATCTGGAAAATGAAGGCGAGATTATATATATATATATATATATATATATATATATATATATATCTTTCTTTCTAATTATATATATAAATATATAAATATATATATATATATATATATATATATATATATATATATATATATATATATATATATATATATTCTTTCTTTTCTTTCTTCACCTTCCTCTTTGCCCCAAGATTGGGGGTAAGGTGCTGTACAAGCATCGGAAAAGAAAAGCAGTAGGAGAACATGACAAACGTCGAAAAGAAAGCCCAGCCTTACCGCCCCCTCTGTACCATTAATTAGTGAGAGCTCGTCACAGACAGAAAATCCACCCTAGAGCATCATGGGACCGCGACGGACCCTCACTATGGTAAATCGTCAATGTAAGGTGGGTTCATCCTCAGCCCAGGTGGGCCAGCAAAACCATGCCCCATACGTCCCCGCCATTCTCTCCATCACACCTTGCCTCGCCTCTGCCAAACTCACATTTCTTCTCCTCATTTGTTCACTGACTCAATCCACTTTCTCGGTCTCCCAGCCGGTCGGTTCCCAACACACTCTCCACTATACATCCGCTTAACCAACCGGTTATCATTCATCCTTTCCACATGACCAAACCATCTCAACATACTTTCATTTATTCTCTCATTTACCCCTTTCTTCACACCACACAACTCTCTAATACGTTCATTCCTCACTTTATTAATTCTTTTCACACCTAGCATGCCCCTAAGATTGTCCATCTGAACACATTGAACTTTAGATCTATACTTCTTATTCCAGACCATAGTCTCACTACCATACAATAACACAGGTAACAACATACCCTCATGTAAGACTCTAGCGCACTCAAGACTTAGTCCCTTTACCTTCACCAACGATTTAATTGCACCAGCAACCTTCCTGCCATTCACAACTTTCCTACTACACTCTGCATCATCCGTTCCCTTCTCATCCAACACATACCCTAAATATTTAAACTCAGACACTTGCTCCAGCTGTTCATCATCTAACATAACTTCACACTGAGGACTGTCCTCACTCACAACCATAACCTTACTCTTATCTACGTTTACTTTCAAACCCCTCTTTTTACATACCCTGCCAAATCTCTCTACCAATCCTCTCAAACTCTCTTCAGATTCGCCACACAAAACCAAATCATCCGCATATAATAGGTAGGGCACCCCTCCACTTCTCCATTCTCCATCACTCTAACACCCATTTCCCTGCCATCCCCACCTCTCGAATTCTTTCATAACCCCATCCATATACACATTGAATAACCAAGGAGACATAACACAACCCTGTCTCACTCCGCTATTAATCCTAAACCAATCACCATTGACACCATTTATTCTTACACACGCTTCACTATCGTCATACATACTTTTGATTCCATTCAGAAGCCTACCACCAACACCATATATCACTAATACCTGCCATAAAGCTTCCCTATTAACTCTATCATACGCCTGTTAAATCCACAAACCTAAATATAATTTATTCTTCTTCTCCCTCATTTTCTCAATCATTTGTTTCAATGTAAAGTTTTGATCCACACATCCTCTACCACTCCTAAACGCACCTTGTTCTTCACCAACCAGTCCCTCAGTAACTTGACAGTAACTTTCTTTCAACCAAAATTAGCATATAATTTTATCTTATAATTAATGAACTTATTCTATACTTTGTTACTTCTTTTCCTACTTAGAGAGTAAGGGTACTTGTTATTGCTCTTCTCCACTCTTCGAACCATACCTCCATGAAACGGCTGTATTACACACCTTCCAGATCCACCTCAATCAAATTCTCGCCTCCGTTCTTGATCATTTCCTACCAGTAATTTCATCTATACCTGCAGATTTCCCATTCTTCAACTTTCGACTACAGGAAATTGAACTTTAAGGCCGGCTATCCCAAACCAGCGCCACAACATGTTCGCAGTCTTGTTTTAATTCTTGCCCCCAGGTAGATAAAACCCAACTGCTACGTGGAGGATTTGAACCAGCGTCCTCTCGTATGAGAACTGGCGACGCTGCCTCTGCGCCACGAGGTTATATATATATATATATATATATATATATATATATATATAGTTATTATATATATATATATATATATATATATATATATATATATATATATATATATATATATATATATATATATATATATATATATATATATTTTTTTTTTACAGAGATAAACACTGTCACTCACGGGCAGAGCCCTAATCAAGGAGGAGGTGTACTCATTTAACGTCCGAGCAGGACGGAGCCAAGCCCAAGGAGAGGCCTACACCCTCCCACTCCGACCAGTTACGACCCTGGGACCCCTCAAGGCTTGGTTTGGGCGAGTGTCACCACTGAGCTATCGGGCGCTTTTATATAAATAAATATAAAATACAAAAAAAATATATATATATACGGTATATATATATATATATATATATATATATATATATATATATATATATATATATATATATATATATATATATATATATATATATATATATATATATATATAAACATTATTACATTAGAGAGTATGCAAATATGAGTTAAAGCAGTAAAACATGAGTTAAAGCAGTAAAACACTATTATTATCATTATTACCATGATGGTTATCATCACTATCATTAATATCATCATTACAATTACTATCATTTCCATCACTGCCACTATCATTATCATTATGATTACTATAATTAACATTAACACCACTATCATTATTATTATTATAATATATATATATATAAATAACAAAGTTAACACCACTATTTATATTTTTATATATATATATATATATATATATATATATATATATATATATATATATAATATATATATATATATAATATATATATATATATATATATATATATATATATATATGTTATGCTATATATATATATATATATAATACTATATATATATATATATATATATATATATATATATATATATATATATATTCTCAATTATGTGTGAATGAGTTTTATCCATATCGATTGCATGGATCTGAACATATTTTTATTTAATAAAAGTCAATGTAAATTATTTGTATTTATTTATTTCTAGATTTTAATTCAGTAACAATTGATAAAACACCAATATCAAATGTAGAAAGGAAACGCAAAGTTTCTCACAAAAAGAGAATTCGCCGTTCATCGTCATCTTCGCAAGTATCAACAGGTTCGAACTCTGAGTCAGAAATTGTAAATGACGCAGAAACTATCGTTGAACCTTTTTCTTTTGAAGATTTGGAAGATAGGGCTCAGAATTCTAATAATGGTAAGGTCCTTGAATATATTGTTTATCACATTTTATTATACCTTAAAATTAAGGACATACGTTTTTTAAAAGTCATACTTTGAATCAATCAATCACTTACTCAATCAATCACTTAATCACTTGATCAATTACTTGCGTCTAGTGTTCATTCATTCCACTCCATTTCGGCTGTTGTTGATTGGAAAACTTCTTCCTTTTCTGTCAATAGTGGTGTTCCTCAGGGTTCTGTGTTATCTCCTACTTTATTTCTACTTTTCGTTATTGATCTCAGTTACCTCTCATCTTAATCTTTCTGATTATATTCATGTGGATCTCAAACTTCATGGGGGCATCTCAAACTTGTGAAATTCAAATTTTTTAATAACCCAATTTCTATGAAATCTTCCACTTTAAGACCCTTTCTAATTTTCTTTTAATGGTTCTCCCGTCCCCCCTGTTGACAGTATAAACATCCTTGGCCGTAACATAAATTTTTTTTTGTTGGAATTATATATATATATATATATATATATATATATATATATATATATATATATATATATATATATATATATATATATATATATATATATATATATATATATATATATATATATATATATATATATATATATATTAGTCGGAAGTTATTGGTTTAATATTAATAGCAGAGTGAGGCAGGGATGTTATTCTCCTTGGTTAATTAATTTGTATATGGATGGGGTTATGAAAGAATTAGAGTTGGGGGTGTCAGGGGAAGGTGTTAGAATGATGGAGAATGGAAGAGAGTGGAGTTTTCCCTGCTTATTTTATGTGGATGATTTGGTTTTGTGTGGTGAATCTGATGGGAGTGTGAGAGGATTGGTAGAGGGGTCTGACAGGGTGTGTAAAAGGAGGGGTTTGAAAGTAAAGGCAGATAAGAGTAAGGTTATGGTTGTGAGTTAGGAGAGTCCGCTGTGTGAAGTCATGTTAGATGGTGAGCAACTGAAACAAGTATCTGAGTTTAAATATTTAGGATTTATGTTGGATGAAAAGGGAACGGATGATGTAGAATGTAGTATGAAAGTTGTGAATGTTAGGAAGGGGGTTAGTGCAATTAAATCCTTGGTACATGTGAAAGAATTAAGTCTTGAGTGAGTTAAGGTTTTACATGAGGGTATGTTTTACCTGTGTTAATGTATAGTAGTGAAACTATGGTCTTATGTGTGGTATGGTCTCTATGTATAGTAGTGAAACTATGGGGTTTTTTGAGAGGGGTATGGTTGTGGGCTTTGCCCATTGGATGAACCCCACATTGACGAGATACCACAGTGAGGGTCTGTCGCAGTCTTGTGAAACCTCTAGGGTGGATTTTTCTGACTACAACGAGTTCTCACGTGTAAAGGGGACGTTAAAGGGGGCTTTCTTTTCGACTTGCGTCATATTCTTCTACTACTTTTGTTTCCGGTGTTTGCTACGCACCTCACCCCCAATCCGGGGATAGGAGAAAGATGATAATAATAATATAATATTTTATTCTTGTTACCTCGTTTTTCTAATTTTTTAATTATTTATTTATTTTACAGAATGTCACTACTCACGGGCAGGGCCAGGGCCCTTTTCAAGGTGGGGACAGAAAATAATAAAAAAAGTAATAAAAAAAATATCTAATGATATTTCTGTCTACTTCATTAGTCTTTGATTTCCTTTCCGTTTCTTCAGAGCCAGAGTGGCGGACTGTTGCAAGGAGTAAGTCTTGCGTGGAAGAAAAGGCTAAAGGCCAAAATAAAAATACTGATTGTACCCTCAATGAATTTGAGAACCGATCGGAAAGGTGAGCACACGTAAAATCAGTACGTATTTAAATGTTAAAATTTATGATTGAAATGTCTTAAATGAGTATTATGATCAAATCAGTGTGATTTTTTATGATTGATTAAATATATTTAAGCTATAAATGTTGACAGATTGATTATGAATTAGTTTTCTATTTAATTGTGAGTTATCTTATTTCTGATGTTAGGGGTATTTAAGCATTTACTTGTAATCCATTTATAAATAATATATGTGTATATAATTAATTCTAGTGATATATATTTATATATAATTTAATTTATATTTTAGTCTTTTGGTTGTTTAAATGTTCAGCTTTAACATTGAATTTCGAACTCTTTGAAATAAAAATAAAGCAAATACCCTTATGGTTGAAATGAATTGGGAATGTCTTCTTCTTATGTACAGGCTTTTGGCTCTCACGTTCCAAGCAAATATCGCATCACAAGACAGTAAAGTTATATGAAATTATCACGGAGCACTTGTGGTATATATGTATGTTATAAAGCTTGTTAACTCGTGCTGAGATGGTCTTTCCAGCTTTGCCTAGTTTGACACCGGGAGGTGGTTCTTGCACGATTGAGATTGATTGGTCACACGCATCTTACCCAGGTTATCAAATGTCAAAGGAGACACCCTGGCTTGTTCCTTTTGCTAATCGCGTACACCTCTATCGATTCACCACATCCTGGTATGATGTACCGCCCTCTTGTTTCTCTCATATCCTCTCAGAATCATCGTTCTTTCGGTCTCATTTTATTTTTGGTTTATTAAGGAAATTGAATTTTCTATATAAATTTGGTTTTGTTTATATACACTCAAAATAAGTAAAGCTTGTTAATTAACCTTGAATACTTAATATTTTACTTTGCTTTCTACTAACAAAGTTAATGACATACTTCGGCATTTTCTAAATTCTGCAAAACATATATCCCTAAAAAAATCCACATGGGACTTCTCCCTGCTACCCACTATTACGCCCCCCACAAAAGTGGTTTCAAAATCAGCTGGCAGGACTGTTGGATAGAAAGATATATGGGGTGTTAAACTTCATTTCGTAAAACTTAATGGGGATTGGTCTATTCCAGGCCACCTAAGCCATTAAAGGGAGGTATCACTAACACAGCTTTGCATTGGTCATTGCTACTCATGGCAAGGAAACCCCTACCTCTGTCCTGTCTGTTTTGCCATTTTTAATCAAATTTATACACCATATTCTGATAGGATCTGCTTTGGAGACACTACGAGGCAATTATTTTCCTGCCCTACAGTCAATAATCTATGGTAACTGGATATCATGCATTTTAACTGGATCTCCAAACTTTTGTTCTGGCGTAATTTTTGGTTTCTTACGGAGCCTAAACCTACTACATAAGATATACTACTCCTTTATTAATATCACCTATTGTTTCTTCTAGGTTCAATCCCTAGTGTCGGATTCCCGCACTAGTATTGCCGCTTTACTATTATTATTATTATTATTATTATTATTATTATTATTATTATTATTATTATTATTATTATTATTATTATTATTATTATTATATCACATACTCTTCCCCCTTACTCTTCAATTTTCATAGCTAAGTTAATAGAATTGGTTCTGCAATTTCTAGAATCATCTACGGATGAAACATTTATTTTTTTCTCCAGCTTCAAAAATGCACTGCTGGCGCTTCAGAACAGATCAACTCGAAACACTCTGGTCTCTGTTATTCTAAAATTCCTCGTCCGGCTCCATACGCGTAAGAAGGTAGTCCTCATTTACTGAGTTCCATCCAATGTCAACATTACGGGAAATGAAACAGCTTACAAAGGAACTAACCACGCTGCAACAGTTAAGACTATCAGTAGGTCCTACATTTCTCAAAGTATACAATGTTGATGCATTCAAACAATCGACTACTACTCCCGCATTCGACAGGGATTTATTATATGCTGGCAGTACTGCTGGAGGTGGACATTCGCGGCGCTAAGCTGCTAAGTGTTAAATCCTTTGTCAGACCTTGGCAATTTTCTTGCCACATTAGTTGCCACAGGAAGGCGACCTTAATACGTCTATGAATTGGACATACCAAGGTTTAACGCTCCCACACACCCTTCTCCGTCCATCATATCTTGGTTGGATGTACTGCCTTGACGGTTTCCAAACAGGTACTTTTTGGAAGTCTTCAACTTCCCCTTCAGGAATCGTCTTTTATACATCTTGTCAGTTCCCATCCTGAAGCAACTCTATTTTCGTCTTTTTTTACGTGAATTGCATCTAAAGTTTAAGATCTAATTTTCCTAGACTGTTTGTTGTTTCTTTCTGTCTAAGTGTGTCCAAGGAGTCGGATTCCTATCCCAGTATTGCCGCATTCCGGTGGCAGTGTCGGCACCTGTACAGCAATGAAAAAAAAAATTATTATTATCTTATTATTATTTTTATTATATTTTTTTATGTTTTAAGTTCTCAACAAGACAGTACTCTATTTGATGATGACTCTCTATTTCCTAAGCTCGGTGAACAGTTGAATATTGGAATAGCTCATAAGGAGTTGTCTACCCAAAGTAGAAGGTTGTATTTATATCTTTTTTTTTTTTGCATACGGTTATTCAGTGGGTACGGTATATATGTATATATATATATATATATATTTATTATATTTTTATTATATTTTTTTGGAGTGTGTATAGTTTATCTCAAAGAGCTGACTTTATGATTGGATGAGCTTCATACCTATTTCTAAGCTCTTCGCACTCAGTGCGATGATCAGATTGTTTGAAGTGTGTGCAATGACTATAAGGAGTTGTTAGCTAGCAAAGTTTACGCGGTTGTAATTATATCCTTTTTTTCTTTTGTAGTGTTTACGGTCTTATGGTATAGTATAGATTTGTTTATTATATATTCTTATGGTTAATAATGAGTTTTTTATATAATAACCATTACTAAAAATTTTTGATAATCAATTTTTTATTTTGATCCAGTCTGTATTATACTTGATATTAATATATATCACATCAATTTCTATTATATTTTACATATATATATACTTTAATAATTATTCAATAATATATTTCTAATAATCTTTGAATTATAATTATCATTCTCTATATTTATTATTTAGGATTTCTTATTATATACTCATGGGTGTATATTTATGTTCTCGTATAGAGTCTCAGTTATACATTCGATCGTGATTTGAATTTACTGATTCTCATATTGTTAATGGTGCGCTTTCTCTCTTTTGCTGTTCATATTATCTTCACACATCATTATCTTCAAATAAGAACTTGATGGGCAACATTATACAACACACCATTTATAGTCACACATATGCATATACACATGTTAAATACGGACAGCCACAACGTTATTCTGAGATAATTCACCTTCAGACATCACGTTTACATAGGATCATATCCTTGATGTTGGTGGGGGGAGCTCAGGAACTATTCCCACTCGTAGTCCTGAGTATTGATATACACAAGAGGTTTGGCAGTGTAGACGTTCGTAGCTCAAGGGGTGCGCTCTCAGGATGGGTAGTTGGCGGTCTCGAGCTTGGCCACAACACCACCTAATATCTTTTGTGTGTTATGGTGGATTATGCATTGTCTACTCTCGGAGTATGAAGTACTTAAGTGCATCGTTTCCGTAACGAGCTAATCTAGACTTATTTGGGAAATGTTTTTTATGAATCTTAGGTTATAGGGTAACATATGATATAGTCAGAGGAATAAGATGTTGTTAGAGGATGAAAGGAGTAGTGAAAGCGGTGTCTATAGTGGATTATGCTCTTGTATTATTAAGGCGCAATTTGTTTATTGTCTCGGTGTTTGGCTGACATATGCAAGGTGAGAGAAAGACGGTGAATTGTATACATAGTCGTGTGATGTGATTAATTGTAATTTGCTTGCAGATTCTTTGATGTATGGAAAGGAACTGAGCCGGTGCAGAGATAATGGGAGTTTGCTAAATTTTAGTCAGATGTGACCTGTTGGTAAAAACTATTTTGAGTTGACTTTGTTGTGGTGTTGTAGTCCTATAGGAATAATCTAATATGGTTGTTAATTTATGTTTTGAAAATGGTCAATGGTGTTTGATGTGTGGTGGTTGATGACGCTATGTTCTCCATTTCTTGAGGGGTAGACGTCTTAGATAAGAAGTCAAGTATCGATGGTTATTTGGGATTAATATTTGAAATGTGATTATCTTGGTTGGGGTGTAGTATGGGTGGGCAGTTGCATAGTGTTGAGAGTCTAGCCATAAGTGTTAGGATATGGTTATAGGTGATCAATAATATCGTGGAGCGAGATGGGGTTGCTGGTTTTTTGGGGCTTTATACATTTTAGCGTTGGTTTTGGCGTAGAATCCGGGGGATTTGGGCGGTGAGGGATAAATGTGAGAGTGGTTGGCGCGCATGATTCTTGGAATATTCTGTCGGAGTACGCTGTTAGGGTGACTTTGTGTGAGATTCTATACTCTTCTTTAAGGTTTGGCCCAGAGAGTTATATCTCATAAGTATTACTAGCGTTGGTGATGTATGTGTATAGATGGATGCGTTTCTATTTCGCATGTGAAGTGGGTTGAGGTTGCGGTTCGTTGTTTAGTATGTGTTAAGGAGGAGATAGTTGATAGGGTAATGTGTTTGTGCATGTATTCATCCAGTGAGGGTTTTGGGGACGTGGAATTATCTCGCGCTTTCATTTTCTTATGTTGTCTTCTCGTAGATAATATTAAGTTGGTGTGGTGGGGTTGAGTTTGATTGGGATGTGACGGATGATATGGCGAAGGAGTTACACGCTGCTTAATTAAGCAGTGAGAATTCTGCCGTAGAGTGCAGAGATAAGGATTTTCGTCTGTATAGAGCTCGCTCTGCTGGAGTAATCTGTGGCGCTTGATTTCTTGATATGCTGCTAACAGGTTTTGATAAACTATGACATGATCGCATTTAAGTTGTAGTGGTCTTTACATGAAGGAAGCAATTGTGTAAGATTTAGCTGTCTAGGATCAGTTGTCGAGCTGTGGATGGAACATTTGTGCTAAAGTAGGATAAGTATGCAACTCCGTTACACGGGTCGAAGGCGATTTCATTGGTGGGTATAAATGGATTCAAGGTTGCATTTGAATTGGGGTTTTCACAGCGATAAATTAGTATAGAGAGCGGTGTCAGTGTTGAATGTACTAAAAGAAATGATGAATTATTAATAGTTAAATGTGTTATGAAATAACATTTACGAGTGAGAGATATAAATGATATGCATACTAAGGTGTATACGTAGGAGAAACAAGGTAAATGAACGTTTGGAAGGAGGATGAATTGAGGACACACAGGAAATAGATGTGGTTCTAGAGGGCAGCGGAAGTGTTCAGTGATGGATAGGAGAATCTGTTAGATAAGGTGTGAATAGGGATGGTGCTTTGTTAACGATGAAATGGATGTGAGAGGGGTGTGGGACGTGTACCTTCGAAGATATCTGCACAATATTAAACAGTATGTTTTTGACCGGTGTTAGTGCAATGTGTGATGCGTTCGTGGTCTGGCAAGGATATTGGCATATAGATACCTTTTGGTTGAGAGGATGTGGTTTCTAGTTGTAAGGAGACTTCGGTAATGCGGTCTAGGGTAGAAAGGTTGTGGGAAGTATCGGATAATTTGATTTTGAAACTAGATGAAAGATCAATCAACTGGTGTCGTTTCTGGTGGGTTAGTCAAGATAGGCGGGTTGATTGGATTTTGGATTTCACCTGTTGTAATTTCAGAGTCCCCGATTGTTCCATCAGGGCATTTTCTTTTATGTGTTTCCAAGGGTTGAGGGATAGCTTATATATGGTTAAGTATGTACCTGGTGGGTAGGTAAGGAGAAATTAGAGCGCGGAGCACTTGTGTGTAGGAATGTATAGAGGAACTAAGTTTATTGAGTGTTGTGTAACTAACTTGTATGGTTACAGGTAATATCTGGTCGCGTATTTTGTCGACGCCGCTGCGTCGAGTCGGACCACTGAGGGGATGATTATTGAGTTGAAGACAATGTGGGTTATGGGTTTAGGGATTGTGTGTTTTTAGAGATAGAAATTGCTGATTAGGCTCACACATTCTTTTTTCATTGGAAACATAAATGATTGAGAAAATTGGAGGGGAGGAAGAAGAAATAAAGTGTTTATCATTGGTACGTTTTGATTGGCACTTTATCTACAGCAGTTATGAATATGAGTTTGTTAGGCAATGTCGTTATGGCAGGTATTTAGTGATTATTATGGTAGTTGGAGCTGCTCTATGACTCTCCTGGTGAATTCTTTTCGCATTCTTCCCTTCCTGATTTCTCTGAAACGATAATCAATAGGTGGTTTTAAAAATATCTTTTTTTGCAAGACCTCTATTCGAGTAGAGTATGGTGAGCGTTAATCTTCGTGAAAGCTCCGGGAAACGTAGCTAAATATTCTACATTCTTTCTTTAGGTAAAAATCTTAGATTGTATCAACAGTTTATAATCAAGTCACAATCCTTCCTCGAAAGTCATTCAAGTCAGCAGGCCGACGGAGTTCTGAAGACTTCCTCCGTTACGGAGAAAATCTAATCTGCTCTGTATTACCCATGATTGTGGTGCTTCAGAAGAGTATGATTTGAACTTGGCTGATAACTTTCAAACCACTATCTTAGGTAGTCCATTGAAAAATCTCGAAACCTAACATTGACGTAATCTCTTGATTTTGACATTTGTTGAGACTTCCTCTCGAAATCATAAGAGTTCTTCGAACTTCACTATCATTTCAAAGATGAACGGGAGACGGGAGAGGAAGATCAGGGTTGTGTTATGTCTCTTGGTTGGATTACCTTCATCCCGAATCGTGTAGGGTGTACACTTTGGTTAGATCCCAGGATTAGCTTCCTCGTCGCCACGAGTATTGATGTATAATGATAACGATGAGTCTATATAATATATATAGATTGATATAATAAATAATATATATAGGTTATTATATATATATTATATATATATATTTTATATAATATATATATATATATATATATATTATATATATATATGAGTGGAGGATGGCAGGAAATGGTGTAATAGAAGGATGGAGATTTGTTGAGTTTTCGCGCTGAGAAGGCGTGCCTACTATTGTGTATGTCGGTATTGTATTGTCTGTGTGGCGAGTCTGATAGAGTTATGTACTGAGAGATTGGTGGAGAGATTGGACAGGGGTATGTAAAAGGAGGGGTTTTGAAGTAAACGTAGATATAGTGAGTAAGGAATATGGTGTTAGTGTAGTGAGAGACAGTCCTCAGTGTGAGTATATGTTTTAGATGCATTAATGAGAGTGGTACGGCAAGTGTTGAGTTTATTTATATTTAGGGGGTATGTGATTGGTACGTAGAAGGAAACGGATGATAGTAGCAGGACTGTAGTAAGTAGTTGTGCATGTGTGACTTCGGGCTGTTGTTTGGTGACAATTTAAATCGTGCGTTGAAGTTGTGAATGTAAGGGTATAATCACGGGTCTTGAGTGCGCTTTGGTGGTGTCTGAGGGGTAGTGGTTTATTGTTATTTTTGTGATATATATAGATGATAGTTTCTTAGTTTATTTTTTGGTTAGTGTATTAGATTCTATGCGTCTGGTAATATAAGAAGTATTATGATCTTTTTATGTTGGTTCAATGTGCTTCAGATGGCAAGTTTAGGGTTGCTATGCTATGTTGTGTGAAAAGATTTATAAAGTGACGGATGTTGACGTTATTGGGGTTAGAATGGAGGCGAATTAGTGTGGTTTGTGAGAAAGGGTAATGAGGAGAATAAATGAAGTAGTGTTGAGTTTTATGGGTTTGGTCTGTGGTAAAAGGGTAATTAATGGTTAGAAGTAGGAAGGTTGGTTAAGACGCGGGTTTTAGTATAGTGGAGGTGTGTTGGAACCGACCGGCTGGGAGACCCTGGAGGGATTGAGTCGGTGAACGAATGTCTGAAGGAGAGAATGTGAGTTTTTGCAGAGGCGAGAATAAAGGTGCATGATAGAGAGAGAATGGCGGGGTTTTGTATGGGGCATGGTTGTGGCCAACCTGGGCCAGGGATGAACCTTTACATTGACATTTACCATAGTGGGAGTCCGTCGCGGTTTGGAGGTTTTTTGGTAATGTCCTTTTTGATGTTCTCTTGGTGTGTAGATTTTTCTGTGTCTCTGTGATTCGATACTCTTCCACTAAAATATAATGGTTTTCGAGTTGTGTTCTGTGTAGGCTGGCTTTCTTTTTCGGTATTTGTCATGTTCTACTATTCTGCTTTTTTCTTTTTTCGTGTTGTAGTACACGCACCTCTACACCTATCCATGGAGGTGTCAAGAGGGATAGGTGTGTGATAAGACTGAATAAGGAGTTTTTATGTATATACTATATAGTTTATGTATTGGTATTATTTATTATTATATATATTATATATATATTCCGTATTTATAATTATATATTTACTTTTATTATTGATTATTTTTTATTGTTATTATTTGATTTCTATTTAGTATTTGTTTTGGTGTTATAGTGGTATATTAGGTATATTTTTTTTTTGTTAGTGTACAGGACCCACCGCACAATGAAGGGGCCACACTGGGCTGAAAAATCAGCAGCATGGGAGGGCCCCCTGTCATATATTTGTTTCAAATGTCAAAGGAAAATTTGAATGGTGAGTATTCAGTCAGTCAAAATAAATTAAAAACTAAATAAAATTTTTTTTTTTATTTATCCTTGCATTGTTATGTCTAAAGATTACTACAACTCAATGCGTTTTGATTTAAAGATATTCACTTCGCTTGAAGTACAGAAAATAGTGTTTTACTACTAAAGTGGGAAGATTCAGATAGATTATGGGATAATCTTTTAAGAGGTGTTATGACCGTAAGTAGGAAATACTTTTAAGCGCAATTAGGGTCGATGGGGAACAATCAACTGAGATATGATGAACAGAATTGCGGGGTGTGGCGACGGCAATTTGGCAAATGGGAGGAGGGTTCTGTGACTAGTGCTGTGAGTGATATTAGTGTGGCCATTGGAGCGATGAAAGTACAACCTATGTTAAGCGCTTTCGTCTTGTGAGGAAGACACTCACCGATGTTCGGTTTATGTTTCTGGTTTCTTCCCGCCGCATCATTCGACCAGCATCTTGCAAAGATCGGAAAAGCGTGGAGAGCAGGATAGTAATTCAGTTGATGGAGGCGGCCTTGTCGAATTGCATCCGGGAGGTACTGGAACAACTTCGAGAAGAGGAGGCGGCCATTTTGCCTCTCTGTCAGCGATTTCCTTGCCAAGTTACACCTACATGAGAGGGAGTCCAACATAAAAATAATTTGTTTCTTACGGGAGTGGGAAGTCGAAGAAATTGTTGTACAGCTGATACCATTTTGCGTGTTTTTAGAATAGGGGTTTTAAGCGCTTGTATCGCGCTAAGCGAATCTGAATAGAAACGAATATGAGTGATCTGTGGTTAGGATTAGAATCGAGAAGGCAGATCATTATAGCGTATAAACTCCGCTGGTAAAAATTGAAGCATAAGGGGAGGGTATGGGAGATGTTGCGGTCAGGAAAGAGCAGCAGAAGCGCCCACACCGTCCCCTATTTTAGAGCCGTCAGTGAACACTGGAGTAAATTCATTAATGAATTATTTATGAGAGAAAATGATGTATTTATATCGAAGCAGGATGGCTAGATTTGGAGAGAGATGTCAGCAGCAAGCAAATGGATAGGAGAGGAAATAGCAGGTGTGTACCTTCGATCAAAAGAGAGGCAGCACCTTTTGGAAAAGGGTTGTTGAGGAAATTAAAGATGTTATGAACGTCTTTGCATGGCCGTAATTTAGGGATTTGAGTACCTCCTGCAGAATGGGTCAAGGCAGACGGGGTATTGGGGTTTGAACGAAAGATAACTTGTACAAATTGATGTTATTCTTTCGAGGAGAGTAGGCATTCACATTGGATTAACTTCAGGCTCACTGGGAGGACGATCGACAAAGCTCAGTGGAGATCGGATCGCGTTCGTTTTGGTGGGGATCTTACAGGTTGTAGCAGTGTGGGTGGTGAGGGGGGGTGGGTAGCGCGCGATGATGTGGGAGCGGAGGACGCGGTAGAGGTCGCGGGTTTCGATCGGATTAGGGTACGTAAAGGACGTAAAAGGGATTTGCAGAGATCAAGCACCCCAAGAGATTTTGAGGCGAGTTGACGTAACAGGTCAAGGGTGCGATGACAAGTTGTTTTTTAGGTGTTTATATGCGGTGCATATGTTAGTGGTATCTTAGGATGTGGCGGGCTCTTGAAATGGTTGCTGGAAGTTACACGAATTGGTTTTAAGATTGGGAGCCAGTTATACCGTCTGTGTTCGCTGCGAGAGGTGGCAAGTTTTCTGATTCCCTTTTTTATATAAAAGCTTGAAAAAGCAATGTTTGAGAGAAAATGGAATGCGTGGGAAGCCATAGCCCACTGTGAAATATTTTCAATAGTTAGTTGAAGTTGGCGTTCGAGAAAGGGCAGCCTGGGACGTCTATGTATATGCTAAGTCATCGAACATATTAGAGAGAAAATGGCCAGTCGCTGGACTTAGAGGTAACAATATCATTGAATCCAGGCAAATAGTAATACACTTAAAACACTACCCTGCGGACACGCTTCATCCAGAAGTATGAGTGGGCGTGACAGAAATAGAGGCACCGGAACTGGATAGGATCTGGTTGTGAGATAAAGGCTTTAGATTAAAAGATGCGTAGAGTGTCCGCTGTGAAAACAGGATTTGGAGTTAAGGAGGTGAACTCCCAGTCTCCACGTTGTTATCTCACCGTAAGCATATACTTCAGGTCAAAAAAGACCCAAGAACCATTACTCCACCAGTGAGGAGGTTCTCGACGGATGGTGTCATGGTTCTATTTTACCCAGGGGTCGCAGTTCGAGCGTTTTGCGGAACAAATTGGAGTTTGAGATAAGGCTTGACGGCTCTCTCTAGAACAGGGAGTACGCGTCGCCAGAAACCTTTTCTTCCTCATTAATTGTTACACGGTTCAGTGCACACGGTCAGCGAATTGTCTTTGAGTTGTCTGCCAACTGTTTCGGATTCTTTTCACAGTTTTGGGGATAGGAATTACAAAGCTGTAGTCAATAGATGGAGGAAGAAGATTCGATCAGATTTCTAGTTATATAAATCAGCAAAAATTGCTGACGCCGAAAGGATGGATATGACGGAGACATGATGTAGAAATCATGTCGTGGACCAGGGCACCGTCTTTGCTATTATGCCATTTGGGGTTTGGTATCTGCAGTGTTGTAATTAAACGACGGTCGATGTAGGTGTATTGCATCTATCTCCTTTTCAGCTAGTTTTGAAGTACTGTTCGTTAGTACGCTGCTTTATGTGTCTAGTTCTCGTTTTTGAATAGGTCCTCTTCAGTGTTGCGGATTCTGAATTAGAGGCTCGAATTAGGTGGGCTAGCAAAGCAGATTTTATATACTCCTCCTTAATAGCATGCCGCTCCGCCGCGGTAGCTGTATAAACTCGTATAGTTCTCTTACGGTCAATAACTGGAAGGACTGCTGGGTGAAGAGTCTATTTTTTTCAATAGCGACTTTACGCCTGGGATTTTTGTGTAACTTTCACACTATGAAGTAGGGGAGTTTGTGGGAGGTACTGCAGTGTGATTATTGGTTAAGTTCGAAATATTGTTTACGGTTTGTACCGTTGATTCGCTTCTTAGATCTCGGTGCTGCTTGGCAGCTCTCTCAAAATATAATCTTGTTTGGACACTTCTGTGTAGTACGGCCTTTTTGTATTTGTGTAGAGTGTATCTACTTCTTTCTTGCGGTTGTCTCTTCTCGTGGAATCCTTGTGCTCGCACTGTTGGAGACCACACAGGAGTCGACCTGTTGCCGACGCTGTCTGAGATTAAATGATTCTGTATGGTAATGTTTTCAAGTCTGTCCGCTGCGATGGGATGACTTACCTCTTATATATCTTCTTTGGAGGAATGCGAATAGGTCCTAATCCATAAACAGTCGAGAAATCGTTTTTAAAAGGAGAAGAGTGGATAGCTGTTCCGCTCTGATAAAAAGGAGCCCACTCCGCTTCTAGCTCACTAACGCAACTACTTTCTTGTGGAGTTGTGTGGGGCGTTTTTTGCATTTTATGGTTCTTGGGGCGCAAAGCTCGTTTATCGCATATTGTGGTTCGGTAATGTCGCTGCCTAACGAGTAAAATAATCAAGCGGATATGACAGGTTCAATAACCGATCGGCCTACACGGGTATGGTGAAAGGCAAAGGGGAAATGTCGATCTTAGAAGAGAAGTGTTAGATTATCTTATGCTGTATATCTAACGTTCATTAGGTTGGCAGCCTGTGTTTTTGTGCTTTCACCAGGGGAAAGGATGGGGTTAGGAGATCTATTAGATCTTGGACTATCAGAGTCAGTGAAGGTTAGGTAACATGAATAAGAGAGTGCTGAAAAAATGTGCTAAGCGACCTTCGTAATTATT
>JABUQX010004042.1:17500-22504 GCA_015478945.1 Trachelipus rathkii | reverse complement strand
TTTAAAGAATAAAATTAAAAATAAAGTTTTTTTTTTTTTATAAAACAAAAAGACATTAGCAAAAACATAAAAAGTTTTAATAAATTTGTATGTTGACCCTGTGTCAAAACAAGAATTCAATGTATAGCTTAAAGTTTCGAAAAACGAACAAACCAGAATCCATAGATTATTGCTGTAATGTTTCGAAACGAAACCAAACAAGATCATAGGTATTGCGTATGTTTAGAAAATGGCGGAGTATTGAACAAATTCTCGACTGTATTGTATAAACTCTAGTGAAACAGAAACACATCAGTTCGACATGTTCGTTCTGTATGCATTGTTAATTACTTACTGTTGTAAAGTATGGAACTTTTAATGTTAGCCATTTATTCGATCATAAAGGTATGTTAGGTATTGTGCATTATATTCTTAGGTGTCGATATGATATGTTAGCTTTATTGATGTGAAAAACTTTGTTACGTCAGCATATATTTGTTGGCGAGTATGTTATGATAAATTTTTGTTAAATGTTACTATTTTAATGTGTAAAATTAACATGATATGTTAGAGATATGTTGAAAAAAAAAAAGTGTTGTTGAATATGGTACGGTCTGGAAGCAACGTCAGTTACTATCCTGTTGCCAAGTATTGTATTTGTTAGTGTGATGTTTATACATTTATTCTTGTATCAGTATGTTATGTTAGCTTATTGATGTGAAAACTTTGTTTTACTGTTTTACTGTTTTAGTTTATGTAAAAATGTAAATTTTTTACGTTATAAACATAAAAAAAATAAATTTTTAGTAAAAACAAAAAGTTTTAAAGAAATAAATAAAAATTAAAAGTTTTTAAAAAAACAAAACTTAAAAAGTTTTAAAGAAATAAAATTAAAAATAGCTAAAAGTTTTTTAAAACAAAAAGTTTTAAAGAAATAAAGTTAAAAATAAATAAAAGTTTTTAAAACAAAAAGAAAAAAGATGTGAAAAGCAACGTTCTATATGTTAATGTTAGTTACTTAGTGTTGTTAAGTATTAACTTTGTAATGTAAGTTGTTTATTCTGTTTAAGGTATGTAGGTTTGATGTTATCATTATATCTTACATCAGGTTTATGTCTATGTTAGCTTTATTGATGTGAACTTTTTATGTCACAATATCGGTATATATAAAGAACTCATTTTTTGCTATGTTTATCCAAAATGATACTCAATATATGACTGGAGTCATCAGATCAATAGATCAATAGATCAATACCCCAATAGATCAAGGTTGGGACGGTAAGGGGGAGTAGGGGGGCTTTGATTTACGATTCAGTATTACCGTTTTAGCGGGTATGTAAAAAACACAAATTTTTTACGTTATAAACTTGAAAAGCTTAAAATTTTAGTAAAAATAAAAACGTTGAAAGCAATAAGTTAAAAAAAAGATTTAAAAAAAAAAAAAGTTTTAAAAAAAGAAATTAAAAAATAAATAAAAGTTTTTAAAAACAAAAAGTTTTTAAAGAAATGAAATTAAAATAAATAAAAGTTTTTTAAAAACAAAAAGTTTTAACGAAAAAAAATAAAAAATAAAAAAGTTTTTTAAAACCAAAAAGTTTTAAAGAAAAAAAGTTTAAGATCGATAGACCCAAAAAAATTGCTATATTGAAATGTATCGTGAATCTTCTAAACATCGAACTTGTTCATTCTGTATGCGTTGTTAGTTACTTTTACTGTTGTTAAGTATGAAACTGTTAATATTAGCAGTTTATTCTTGCTTAAGCTGTGTTAGGTTTTTTCGTTGTATGTTATATTCTTGGTTCAGACTATGATATGTTAGCTTTGTTAAGCCAAAAACTTTGTTACGTTGGCATTTGTTCGTTGAGAAGTATGAGAAATATATTAGGTGATGCATAATATTACAGTGTTAATACGAAATAGTAATGATATGTTAGAGATTATGTTTGAAAACGTATGAATAGGTTACGTTTTGTATGCATTGGTATTACTTTACTGTTGTTAAGTATGGAACTTTGTTGATGTTAGCGATTTATTCATGCATAAGGTATGTTGGATTTGACGTTATACATTTTATTGTTACACAGTTATGAGTATGTTAGCTTTATCGATGTGAAATCTTTGTTGCGTTAGCGTATTTTCGTTGGTCAGCATGATAATTACACAAAATTGTTATGATAAATTTTTGTTAATGTTACTATGTTCGGCAAAAATAAAATGATATGTTAGAGATTAGGTTGAAAAAGTGTGAATTTAAGTTACGTATTGTATGCTAATGTTAGTTACGTTTTACTGTTGTAAGTATGGAACTTTGTTATGTTGACTGCTTATTCGTGTATAAGATGTGTTAGGATTGTGATGTGCAATATTCTAGTTCAATATGATCCTATGTTGCTTATTAATATTGTGAAACTTGGTTTACGTAGCATTAAATTTCATTGATCAGTATGATAATTGACACAAGATTGTGATTAATTTTTTTAGAACTTACTTCGTATGGTATATAACATCTCAAATTTTTTATACAAAAGTGTAAGTAGATTACGTTTTCTGGGCTCAATGTTAGTTACTTTACTGTTGTTAAGTAGGAGTTTGTTAATGTAAAACTGTTTATTCATGTTTAAGATGTGTTAGTTTGTGAGTGTACGTTATATTCGTAGTTAAGGTGATGCTATGTTAGCTTTATTGTTGTGAAAAACTTTGTTACGTTTGTGCATATATTCATTGATCAGTATTGATATTTAGACAAAGTTATGATAAAATTTTTGTTAAAATATATTACTATGTTAATGTAAAAATATCAGTGATATGTTAGAAAAAGTGTAAGTAGATTACGTTCTGCGCTCAATGTCACTTACTGTTTGTTAAGTATGGAACTTTGTTATGGTAGCTGTATCGTGTTAAGATGTGTTAGGTTTGTGCGTGTATGTTATATTCATAATTTCGAGAGATGCTATGTGTTGCTTTATGAGGGTGAAAACTTTAGTTACGATTAGGGCATAATATCATAGGCAGTATAATAATCAGACAAGGTATATGATAAAATTTTGATTTAAATATTACTACTGTTAATGTAAAATATCCTGGATTGGGGTAGGAGGGGGGAGGGAGTGGGTGGCCTTGAATTTACTTTGATTTACAGGTTTAGGGTATGTAAAAAACAAATTTCTTAAGCTATAAAATATGAAAAGCATAAAAATTTAGTAAAAACAAATTGTTTAAAGCATATAAAACAAAATAAATGAAAGTTTTGTGTTATGTTATACAAGATATGACAGGCATCAATAGATCATAGATGGGGAGGGTCGGGAGGCTGGGGAGGCATGGAAGAGACCGGGAAGGCTCAAGAGGCTCCAGAGGCTCCAGAGGCTCCAGAGGCTTTGGAGGGTGTTTGATTTATATAAAAAACGTAAATTTTTTTGTTATAAACTTAAAAAGAATAAAAAAATGTTTAATTTTTTATTTTTTTTTTATTTTTTTTTAAAAATTTAAAATTTTTTTAAATTTTTAAATTTTTTTTATTTTTTTTTTTTTATTTTTTTTAAAAAAATTAAAAAAAAAAAAAAAAAAAAAAAAAAATTTTTTTAAACTTTTTTTTTTTATTTATTTTTTTTTAATTTTTTTTTTTTATTTTTTTTTTTTTTTATTTTCTGCATCGATGATACATCATAAGAAAGATGTATACCAAAACTTGTATTACCAGTTTATTGTCTATGTCGATATTTCAGATTTGGGGGCCGGACCCCCCTAATGGGGTCCCTTCGGTTATTTTAACCCCAGGGGCATCTAAGATATATCCTGAGAAGGCTGTATACCAAGTTTCGTTGTTCTACGCCAATATTTCAGATTTGGGGGCCGGTCCCTCAAATAAGGCCCCATCGGTCATTTTACATCGGATACACCTAAGATACATCCTGAGAAGGCTGTATACCATATTTCGTTCTATGCCAATATTTCAGATTTGGGGGCCGGTCCCTCAAATAAGGCACCATCGGTCATTTACCTCAGTTACACCTAAGATACATCCTGAGAAGGCTGTATACCAAGTTTCGTTGTTCTACGCCAATATTTCAGATTTGGGGGCCGGTCCCTCAAATAAGTCCCCATCGGTCATTTTACATCGTTTACACCTATGATACATCCTGAGAAGGTTGTATATCAAGTTTCGTTGTTCCATGTCAATATTTCAGATTTGGGGGCCAGTACATCTAAGATGTATCCTCAGAAGGTTGTATACCGAGTTTCAGCTTTCTACATCAATATTTAAGGTTTTGGGGGTCTGTCCCACAAACGGGATCCTAAACACCCTATACGGTCTTATAACCATCATATTCGAGATCTACGACCTCGATAACCCATATAAACACACCAACATTGTTGTTATACGAATGTTTATTAACACGGCTCCGCAGTGGCTCCAGCACCGGTGCCGGAGCCAACTCCTCAGAATCCAATACTAACTCTTTCTAGAAACTCAACTCTGAATCCTCTCACCAAATTTCAGCCTATTACGAACACTTTGATTTTTTAATAGGGGTGGGGTCCCCCTTCGGGGGACCCAGGGGGACGTAACTTCGTATACAATGAGGTTACCTCATCATCTAACCCCCCTCCAAATTTTAACCCGATACGACAACTCTAACCTATGTAAATTTATATCGGAGCCATAGCCGGAGCCGGAGCCTAAAAATTATTTCACCTATATATATATATATATATATATATATATATATATATATATAATATAGATATATATATATATATATATAGATATTATATAATATATATATATTTATATATATATATAATATATATATATATATATATATATATAATATATCATTGATGTTATATATATATAATATATAAGATAGATATAAAAGAGAGATAGAAATATAAAAAAAATTTATATATATATATATATATATATATATATATATATATATATATATATATATATATATATATATATATATATATATATATATATATATATATATATATAAAACATTATATTATATATATATA
>JABUQX010004041.1:97500-100000 GCA_015478945.1 Trachelipus rathkii | reverse complement strand
AAACAGACAGGCATTTATTGTATTACGTAGTTGGTTGTTTTTGGGTCCAACAATATGCTGGAACTGTTTAATTTGGAAGGAGTAGTTTGTGGAAGAGCTGTTATTATTTAAATGAGAGTTTCCAAATTACTAAAATTACATCTCCACTATTAATAGTCATAATTATTAAAGTTTTACCATTTGATTCTTGCGTACAACAGTTAGGGTTTTTTTGTTCCTTAACATTTTAACCTTAAGTCATCGCCCTTTCATGGATGTCGCCATTTTTAAATCGTATTGAAAATTTGATGCTTTTTTTCGTCATTACCTTCACAAACAGGTACTCATCCAAATTAAAGGTTTTAACCTACTTGGTTCGTAATACAAATATTTTAGTAAAAACACATACAGACAGACAACGGAAAATTAAGGAACATTATGTCATATCTTTATAGGAACATTTACCTTTATTTTTGCATTTTTTATCAGTTACCAAAAATTTTCATAATTTGAATCACCTGCATATATAATATATTATATATATATAATATATATATATATATATTATATATATAGTATATATATATATATAATAATATATAATTATATATAATATATAGTATAGGTTAAAAGGCTTTTTTTTCTAGATTATATAGGAATCGATGAGAAGATTCTTACGAACTAAAGAAAATTCTTTAATTTCTAAATATTTAACATATAAATATAAATTACATAAGCTTTCGTTCCTTACTGCAACCTCATTCAGATGTGAGTAGTTAAAAGAATAAGAATTTTAAACAAAAGCAAAAATATTAATTATGTAAATTTTAAATTAGAAGATTTGATATTTTTGAAAAAATTGTGTGGTGCACAAAATATTATTTTGTATAGTGTCAATGTTCTATTCTAATTTAATTTTATTGTAATTATTTGAATTGGTTATACAAAAAGATTCAATGACTTTACGTTTTTGTAAATTTTGTACATGGAAAATATCAACATTGAATGAGGTTGCGAAGTATAGGAACGAAAGCTTTATGTAATTGATATAGTTATATGTCTTAAATATTTAGAAAATTAAAGGAATTTTCTTTTGTGGTAGAATCTTCTAATCGATTCCTTTATAATCTAGTTAAGTAACTTTTACCTATATATATATATATATATATATATATATATATATATTTTTTATATATATATATTATATATATATATTATTATATATTAATATATATATATATTATATATTTATATATATATATGCAGGGTGATTTCAAAATTATATGGTAAGAACACTTTTAGTAACTGATAAGAAATGCAAAAATAAGGTTTAAAATCTTCCTATAAAGAATATGACATAATGTCCTAATTTCCGTTTGTCTGTCTGTATGTGTTTTGTACTAAAATATTTTGTATCTACGGAACCCAAGTAGGTTACAAACCCTCTGTATTTGGGATGAGAGTACTGTTTGTTAGGGGTAATGACGACAAAAAAAGTATCAAATTTACATAAATTTAAAAAATGGCGACGATTCCAGTGAGAAGCGGAAATGACTAAGTTAAAATGTTAAGAACCAAAAAAAACACTACTGTTGTACGCAGAATCCAAATGGTAGAACATATTTAAATTATGACTATTAAAGGAGAATGTAAATTATAGTAATTGGAAAACATCTTCATTTTAGAATAATAACAGCTCTTCCACAAACAACTACTCGCGTTCCACATAAACATTTCAGGCATATTGTGACCAAAAAACAAACCAACTACTGTATTACAATAAATGCACTGTTTTGTTTATGTACGTATACAAGAACCCATTGACTCGTGGTCTTTACGTGTTTCTTTCTTATTGAAAGGGTCGACGTGATAAAAAGTTTGTCGACACCTGCCTAGACACTTTCCAGATAGGCCAGTTCGAGTTAACACTTTCAGCAGGTTTTCTCCTTTCAGCGAAACTAGCATCATTTTTGCATTAGGCTTCAAAACTAACTAATCTTGCTTTTAGGCGCATAAGATACGAACGCTGGACACAGACCAATTCAAGCAAAAAGGAAAGGACTGGGTTGCTAGCCCTCTCGCCCTATAACCAGGCGAATAAGATCTTCATGTGTCCCACCGCGAGGAATCCTCTAATCATCATTCTTCAATTGACTGCCCTGAAAACATCCTTAATCGACCAAATATAAACTTAGAAATAAATTCAATATTTGTACTCTAAAATTATTTTCAGCTATTTTCATAATAAAATTTTAAAAGTAACATATTAAAATACCGGATGAGAAAAATGTGTCTTTTCTTAAGTTTTTAAATGATAATTTTTACTTTATTTATAATTTTGATTCTAATATCAAAATATTTGATCAAATATATTTTTTTTAAACATGTTATTCAGTTTCATAAAATTTCTTCTCCACTTCTAAATAATAAAATAGCTTCAATTCTTGCTTCAGTAGCTCTTCTAGAGTTTTAATCCTCTTCAATCTCTTTCCAACCCTTCTCTTGTTCTTCTAATTTATTC
>JABUQX010004041.1:87500-90000 GCA_015478945.1 Trachelipus rathkii | reverse complement strand
TCTATTTAGGGGATTTCAATGTACACAACACTAAGTAGTTGGGTTCTCATACTGATTATAGTGGGGAGGAGGCCGAATCATTCAGCATTCTCAACGATCTGGAGCAGCTAATCAAAGAACCCACACACTCCGGATCGTCCCAACCAATTCTTGAACACACTTGACCTATGTTTCACCACTAGTCCTTCTCTCTATAAATACACCACCTTCGCTCCTATTAGTAAATCTGACCACAACCTTATATCTCTTAATTTTAATACTTTCTCTCCAACAGCTCCATCCTACCCTACCCTGCTTTGTCTCTTCTGACACTTCGATTCTGACAATGGGAGACGCTTGCGTTGCTCCGCTAACTATAATTGGAATGACTGCTTTGTCTCTGGCGACGCTTCGGCTTCTGCCGATAAGGTGGGAGCTGTGATCGTTGATAGGATAGTAGGTTCATTTCTTCTTCGACTAAATCTTTCTCTCCTCATAATCCATGGTTCGATCGTGCTTGTTCTCTGGCCATTCAGGCTAGAGACAGTGCGTATCGGGGGTGGAAAAATTCTCGTTCTCCTATCACTCTCTTTTGCTAATTTTCATTCAGCTAGAAATCGTTGCAGGGATACTCTTCGACGAGCAAAACGGGCTTTCATCAAACGAAAGTGCTCTAACCTCCTTGGTTCTCCTACTGACAAATCTTTCTGGCCTCTTGCAAAAACATCTCTAACAACTTCTGTAAATGTGTCTTTCTTCTTTTTCGCTCTGATGGTTCTGTTGCTGATTTCTCAACTGAAAAGGCCAATCTCTTCGGCCTCCTATTTTCCTCTAACTCAACCCTGGACGATTCTGGCATTCCTCCTCCCCCTCCTTCTACTCTCAGGTGTCCTATGCCTTTGCCTGTGATTACATTCGATCCACGAGAAGGGTGCATGGGCTCTGAAATCTACAGGCTGAGTAGGAAGGCGGGTGGCCCAGATGGCATTCCTCCCCGGTTTTTGGGGAGTGTGCTCCGTGCTGACCCCGTTCTATATTCAACTATATTCTCTATGTCTCAATACTAGCACTTTTCCCTCAGTGCTGGAAGCACGCACATGTCCAACTGATTCCGAAAAAAGAAAAGGAAGCCGCTCTGTTACTTGTATCTATATTTCTATATATTACTTGTATTCTTATCTAAGATCTTTGAAACTCTTCTCAACTCTCATTTCTTAGATCATCTGGAATCTCATTCACTTCTTTCCGATCGCCAGTACGGCTTTCGGCGCTCGAGGTCTACTGGCGATATACTTCCTATCTTACTGATTTATGGTTTCCGCCCCTTAGGAACTACGGGAGACTTGCGTGGTGGCGCTTGACATATCAAAACATTTGACCGGGTATGGCACGCGTCACTCCTCTCCAAGCTCCCTTTGGGTTTCCTGCTTCTCTTTGCTTACTTATGTCTAGCTTTCTTTCAAATCGCTCAAAATCAGCTGTTGTTGATGGGGCGACTACTTCTTCCTTTTCTGTCAATAGTGGTGTTTCTCAGGGTTCTGTCTTATCTCCTACTTTATTCCTACTTTTCATTAATGACCTTCTCACCTGCACTTCTAACTCTATTCGCTCATATGCCGATGACTCGACCCACTTCATTCTTCAACTCATTTCAATTCTGCTCCCTTCTTTTACTTCTAGAATTGCCTCTCGCCTCAATATTTCCGATTCTATTCTCGCTGATCTGGATAGAATTTCAGGTGGGATAAATCGTCTCGACCTTGTGAAATTCAATTCTTTAAACTACAAATCACAAATCTTCCTCTCTAAGACACCTTCTAACTTTTCCTATCTCTTTTGACGGTTCTATAAAAATTCTCTGTCGACGATATATAAACATCCTTGGCGCAACATAGTAAATATTGGGAAACCTCACATCACCCAACCACGGTTGCTAAGGCGGCCTCAAGGAAGCTGGGAGTTCTGTTTAAACCTGCGAGACTTTTTTTTTCCTCTTCACAGTTACTCCACAGCTATCCAACGGCCTCATCCGCCCTTGTGGAGTACTGCTCATATCTGGGGGGGCTCAGGTTTCACCCGGCTTTTGGATAGGGTCGAGTCAAAGGCCAAAAGGCTTATAAACTGTTCTGTACTTTCTAGTTCACTTGACCCTCTATCTTTGCGGCGCGATGTGGTTCTTTATCTCTTTTTCTATAGGTACCGTAGCGGCAAGTGCTCGAGGGAACTTTCCACTCGCGTGCCACCACCTTTAAGACGCCCTCGTAGCACAAGGGGTGCTGTGTCAGCACATGAGTTTTGTGTTGATATCAGCAACTCCAGACTAGTTCGCTGCATTTTGCCTCCTTCTTTCCTGCCACCTCTGTTCTGTGAATTCTCTTCCATCTTCTGTGTTTCTAGTCCCAGTTTGTCTCCCTCACTTTAAAGCCCGCGTCTGTGCTCATCTGCGTAATTTGTGTTAGTTGAATTTTTGTTGTTTTTAACACCCCCTCCTTGAATAGGGCATTGCCCGTGAGCGGTGGTG
>JABUQX010004041.1:80000-82500 GCA_015478945.1 Trachelipus rathkii | reverse complement strand
TTAACCCTTTTTTTCATTTTAGAATTTAATGTCCACGTCTCTCACCCATACAAAACAGATGGAAAAATATAGAGTTGAAATAAATATAGATAACACAATAAACATACAAGGAACGCATTGATTACCCTTCTGCTTCAATTACGCTCTGCTTTTTTCATTTCATTCAATTGATGGATCGCATCCGTTTACGACTTGATATATTTAAATTACCTATAAAAGCAGTTCAATGCCATCATAATCTCATTTTCACATATTTTGGAAACACACACACACACACACACACACACACACACACACACATATATATATATATATATATATATATATATATATATATATATGTATATATATATATATATATATATATATATATATATATTTATATATATATATATATATACTGTATATATCACCACCTTACGGACATGTGGGGAATGTGGGTGATATATGTAGATAGATAGGTAAAATGAAATATGTATATATGTAGTAATAAATACACTTTATATACATATATATACTATATACATATAATAACTAATAATATATCTCGATATATCTTTTTTTTTATCTTTCCAATTTGTTTATAAGTGTAGTTATATAAGATTGTTTTGTGAAATCATATATATATGTATGTATATATATATATATAATATATAATATAATCCAATAATAACTATATATATATATATATATAACTAATAATATAATAATATATATTAATATATATATATATATATATAATAACCAATATATAATATATACATACATATATATATATATATAATTGTTTATAAATATATATATATATATATATATATATATATATATATATATATATATATATATATATATATATATATATATATATATATATATAATAATAATATATATCCACTGAATAATCTGAATATCATAAACCTTATTACCATTAATATTAAAAATGATAATTTACCAGAATTTACCAGCTTTTTATATTTATTTTTTTCATTTCTGGTCGTTTACACATCATTTCCAAACTTAAGTTTAAAAATTTATATATATATATATATATATATATATATATATATATATATATGTACTATTCTTTTATATATATATATATATATATATATATATATATATATATATATATATTACAGTTTCAAAAAATGTGTATGATAAATTCCTTTCATAAAATTTTAGGACTTAAAAATATATAATAAAAATAAAAATCTCCAACTCTGCTTCTTAGCATAATGTCAAACAGAGCAAAGGTCACATCATTAGAAGATACTAGGATAATTTACATAAAAAAGTTGGAGGAAGATGAAGAAATAGCACCGAAATTAGATGCAAGGATTTGAGCAAAAATAAAAAAAAATATTCAGCTTTTTCAGAAGGTAAGAAATCTGTGTATTTGCCAGGAAGAATAAAAGGAAAACACAATAATAGTTAAATTTTTTAGCAAATTTCCAGAGAGAGAGAGAGAGAGAGAGAGAGAGAGAGAGAGAGAGAGAGAGAGAGAGAGAGAGAGAGAGAGAGAGAGAGAGAGAGAGAGAGAGAGAGAGAGAGAGAGAGAGAGAGAGAGAGAGAGAGAGAGAGAGAGAGAGAAATCACATAGATTATTGAACATCCTAAAGGGAAACCGCTACAGTCGCTAAAATTAAAATATATTTTTGACGATTCCGGAATGAAGCAGAAATAGGGTGAGCCCCTGAAATTTGAATATGACATTAATTCTTGAAAGTATTAATTCTTGAACTATGCAAGAACATATACAGTTAAGCTGATGTTTATGAAATTTAATTATAGGTAAAGAATATATGATGTATGTTTCGGAAAAAGGCTGATCCACTTTGGTTGTACTTTCTGCGCACTGCTATAGACTCCTCCCTCCAAACCCATAATTATTCCAATAGGAGTCTGTTTGAAATTTAAGTGCGATGTTGCAACATCGAAATCTATAAACACTTCATAACTTCAAAGAGAGTTGGCAGTTCCTCTGGAAGGCTTAAAGAGATAGAAAAGGATACAAAGATGGGATAGTTAAATGATTTTTCTCCCCTAAAAACAATTAAGGGGGAATGAATGTTGAAAGTTATGAAAAATTTATCATATGGCGTTTATCGCCAAGATGATCAACAATAAAAGTAAGCAACTGCACTAAATGCCAATGGTTGTCATCATTAGGGAAACTGTAAATCAACAACTGTGCCTTCAGAACCAGAGAAAACCTTTGAAGGTAATGAAAATTAAAATCATACAGAATGAAGATTTCAGAGAAGAGAAAAGACGGGAGAATTTATTCTATTTATGTTTAAATAGTTAATTAAAATATCTAAAAAAGTCAAAGACACAGGAAACGAATAAATGTTTCAATGGTTGCTAAGGTGGCCTCAAAGAAACTGGGAGTTCTGTTCAGGTGGCGGGAATTTTTTTCCTCTGCACAGCTGCTCCAGTTATAAAAGGGCCTTATTCGCCTTTGTATGGAGTACTGTTCTCACATTTGGGGGGGGGGCTC
>JABUQX010004041.1:57500-60000 GCA_015478945.1 Trachelipus rathkii | reverse complement strand
TATATATATAAAAGTTTATATTTGTTTGTGTCAAAGGACATAAGCTGCAGAAACATTATTCTCAAAGTGTTGGCGGGCTTGGCTCCGAGATTTTAATAGGCGAGAAAGACCTCGTAAACCAGGATCAAATTTGCATATATATATATATATATATATATATATATATATATATATATTTATATATATATATATATATATATATATATATATATATATAATGTATTTATATATATATATATATATATATATATATATATATATATATATATATATATATATATATATATATATATATATATATATATATATATATATATATATATATATTATATATATATATATATATATATGACAAAACAAATAATAACATAAATTTGAAGTGAGAGCCTTGTTTCTTGAACGGAAAAACGATCGAGTAAATAGACGAAAAACAAAAAAGAAGAATTTATATAAAAGAAGATATGAGCAAATGTCATGCAGAATAGACGGTATTACCTGTTTTAATATCATCCATCTTTGACGCGTGTTTTGTGATAAATGGTTATCAGGAGGAGAAAGACATTTGACTCTTGTATCCCATTATAACGTGACAAGAAAACTTTAATTAATTTTATATTTTACGTGTCTTGTGCCTGTTTGTATTTTATAAAATTTTAACAGAGATACAACACAAAAGAAATTATCTATATTGGGAACTTCCTTTTTTAAGTTATTGATTATAATAATTAGACGACAATGCAGAAAGAAATCAATACATAAATGTGTTTATTCATTTGGCAATATGAAACGTGGATATAACATTTTGTGTTACATAGAGTCTGACAGGACAAATAAACATATATATACAAAAAAAAAACGTCGGTGCTTCGTGTTAACAGTTCTGATTTCAACAAGTGATTTGATTCATGATATTAAACTTACAGTTCAGACCTTGTTCCATATCCCTAGCATTTGTGTATACTCCCGGCTTAACACTAACTGTACTAGAGGCAGCCATGCCCGACAATGCAAACAAAAAAAACGCAAATTTGTTTTATTGCTGTTATCTGTCCCTCCCTCTACCTTTATTTTAGGTCGTCTTTATCCTATCAATGACAAAGGAACTCTGAGCAAGTGAGTCAGATTGAAGCAAGCAGACTCTTGTTCAGAGTCTGTATCAAACTCCCTCAATCAATGCCATGTGAGCACGCGTGACGTCATTTTGTTTACAATGGTTGCCATGGTTACAGTTCAAAGCCGACCAATCATACTTCAAGAACTCAGGACTTAACGTTGACGCAGAGATGCATTAATGAAATGTAGTTTATGGGAACTAGTATTCAACCTAATGATGAAATACGCCAAACTTCAGTATTCATACACAGAAGCGTATACATTTACATAAAAGAACAAATTCAGGAGCACACACACACACACGTATATATATATATATATATATATATATATATATATAGCATAGTAGTAGTATATATATATATATATATATATATATATATATATATATATATATATACATATATATATATATATATATATATATATATATATATATATATATATTCAAAGGAGAAAGACAAACAATCAACCTGTCACAGAGCTATTGGAAAAAAAAAAAGAAATGGAGAGGAGTGGATATAAAGTTGTGGTATATACAATGTTGTGTACACTGTGGCCACACCCATTTAAAAACATTATTCCTGTGCTAGATCTGTTGTTATGTCTTTTCCCTTAAATGTTCTTCAGCAGATAAAAATATTACAGTTCAGATTAAAATTGTTTTACTTTTAGTCTACGCTTTCTTTATATAAATAAAGAAAACGAATACAGATTGGTAAGAGAAAACGAATTTTAACGATAAATATATATATATATATATATATATATAGTTATATATATATAGTTGTATATATAGTATATATATAGTATATATATATATATATATATATATATATATAGAAAGAATATATATAGTATATATATATATATATATATATATATATATATTATAATAAAAGCCTTTAAAGGGAAACTTGTAAATAATTTAGAAGAGTCGGTATTTTATCTGAAGAAAGATTTATTATTAATATATTACAGCACATATATATGTATATTGAACGATATAATTTTCATTATATATATATATACATAGTATATATATATATATATATATATATATATATATATATATATATATATATATATATATATATATATGTACCGATCCCCCGACTCCACTTCTGGCTGGAGTTCCGGCCTTTTTAAAGATCTCCGGCTCCGGCCGGAGACCACTAGTCTCCGGCTTTCTCTGGCCGGAGACCTATATTTTTAAAAGGTAGTTTTGAAAATAAAAATAGTTATAATTCATTGAAAGTAATAATGAGACATTTAATGAATTAAATTTATTTAGAAGAACTGATTCATACAAAAGTGTAAAAGTAAAAAAATTATTTTAATATTTTTTTTGTTGTAGTGATAATATTAAGTCAAACTAATAACTAAT
>JABUQX010004041.1:45000-47500 GCA_015478945.1 Trachelipus rathkii | reverse complement strand
TTGATCTTTAGTAATCTATCTCTATCCTTCCCATTTACACACACATAATCCAGTACTGCCCTCCCCCCCGTTATCTCACTCTTCCATGTATACTTATGATTTTCACTTTTTTTGAACCAAGTATTCCCCACTATCATTCTTCTTTCAACACACAACTCTAACAGACTTTCTCCATTAACATTCCTCTCCCCTACCCCAAATGGACCTATTATTCTTCCCTCCCCCTCCCTACCCACTCCTGCATTTAAATCTCCCAATAGACAAATTTTATCGTTTACCCCAAAACTTTCCCAGCACTCATTCAACTCATTCCAAAATCTTTCTCTCTCCTCCTCCCTCGCTCCATTCACTGGTGCATATGCACATATAAAAACCCACATTTCCCCCCCGAATTTTACTTTTACCCACATTATCCTAGAACTAACCTGTCTACACACCCTTACCTTATCCCACACCTCTTTCCTCATAACTATTCCTACCCCTTCCCTCCCCCTCACTCTCTCGTTCACCCCTGATACCATACCCTTGTATTTTCCAAAATCCATCTCCCTCTTTCCCTTCAGCTTAGTTTCAGTTATCCCTAACACATCCAACCTACTTTCTTCAAACATTAACCCCTCTCTCTTCAAATCTTCGTTTACCCCTCTCACATTCATACATCCCACCCTTATTACCTCTCTCTTCCCCATCTTTTCCCTTCTTCTATATCTATTTTCACCCAGGCTGCACGTTTTGTGGGACTTCCCACCCTAGGTGCTTCTCCCAACACCTAAGGCCACCACCCCGCTCACCGAATATACCCACAACAACACTAACAATAAAAGGTTAAAATGAAAATATAAAATATAAAAATATAAAAATATAAAAATATAAAAATATAAAAGGTTAAAACCTACACTCTATCAAAACCCCACACACATATACATACACACATACATATAACTATATATATACACACATACACACATATACATACATACCCATACATATTATTTTATTTTTTTATTTATTTATTTATATATATTTATTTATTTTATTGATTGCTGCTAAACCTAAATTCATTTGTATTTTTTATCTACATTTATATTGATATTTATATTATATTTGTATCTATATCTATATCTATATTTATATTTTATATATTTATATTTATAATATTTATATTTATATATTTATATTTATATTTATTTTATATTTATATTTATATTTATATTTATATTTATATTTATATTTATATTTATATTTTTATTTATATTTATATTTAGTTTAGTTTTGCCAAATTTAGAACTATAATTATTTCATCTTGAGTTAAATCTGCTGCAAAGTTTCAATAAACAACGTAATCACTCCATCATTATTAACACTCTCGTCGAGTCAGGGATTTAATCTTCAACCCTAGGTCCAGGTATCACAATTTATCTTGATAGAGACTTTTGTTCAAGATTTTCGAATCCTTTATTCAAATTCAGTTTCTTTAATAGCGTGAGTTAATCTATCTTTCATATGCCACAATTTTACTTTCAAAAGTTTCAAATCCCGTTGATAATTTCTAGACAATTTTTCAATTTACATCATCAACTTCTGGCGAACAACATGGATAAAAATTTCACCTATTTTTGAAACTTTTGGCTCATTGCATGCTAATTTTGTTAGTTTTTTTTATTTTCTTTGCTGAGTTGATCAGGGGCCTCTACGTTGACTATCAGTTGCAGCGGCTGGAATTAAAAAAATAGTTGCCTTACGAATCATAGAGTCCAATTTAGCACCTCATCAGATGGCACATAAGTTTAGCAATGTAAACTATAATCATTCAGATTTTGATCCATTGCTAAATAAACACGGAACACTTGCTTAAATGAGGCAGTATAATAAGAGCCAAATAATAAACTAAAATATATCAAATAAGGCGTTTAGCGGGAGAGGAGACAATCACCCCCCAATATAAGTTACTAGACGGACATATTCATTAGGCAAACATATATATATATATATATATATATATATATATATATATATATATATATATATATAGTATATATATATATATATATATATATATATATATATATATATATATATATATATATATATTAACAGATTTTGATAAAGATTTTATTCATTAATTGATTGCAGATTTGTCATAATAATAACCTCAAAATTGTTTTAAAATGCCATCATTGGTAAGATTTTTTGCCATTTGTGGAAAGCAAAATTTAAAATAGAGTGTAAAATAGGAAACAGAAAATAAAACAAGGTAGTAAACCAAAAACATTTAATATAACGCCACTTCTTATAAACATACATCATCGAGAATATTCAGTCAAAAATTTGATAGTAAAGGAGAGTCCTGTATTTCTAGAACAGAATATACCCCAAAATTGCAAAGATCTTGGCCGATAGCAAGACACCTGCGGAGTGCTTTCCCCCCAAAAATTTGGCCTTCACATATTAATGGTCTATATCATTAGAAAATAATGAATTTTATGAAAATAATGAATTT
>JABUQX010004041.1:22500-40000 GCA_015478945.1 Trachelipus rathkii | reverse complement strand
TTTTTTTTATAAATTCACAGCGGCAATATTGAAACTTTTCATTCCGTTAAATGGTTATCTCAGGAAATGTTTGTATAGGTAATGTCATTTACGCCTTTCTGGACAACTTAGGGATCCCCACTAACGGTCATCTGACCAACCCTTCTCTCCTTGCAGGTATTAGAAAAAAAAGGCATTAGTTTTTTGATTCGTTTATATTTTAATTTTTGATAAGTGTTTTGACATTGTATAGCAAATCAGTCTCTTCTGATTGAGTTGTTCTATTTGGAATAATTCAATTTTTGATAGTGGACCCACGAGTTGCTATACAATGTTGAAGTACTTCTGTTAGAACAGTCCGCAAAGTTTGAATTGATCTGTTTCGCCTACGGTTATGTGGTGTTTGGTTTCCATTACCAAACCACATATCTGCGCAAAACACCTTTCAAACCACCCTTTTTCTTCGTCTAAATTTAGGGTCCAGTTTTATTGATAGGTGGAAGAATCTTCGAGGTTTTTTATCTATTCTTTTATTCTCTCTCTTTTTTCGGTGAAAGCTTAAAAGTATGATATTTAACACTTTTGTACCCAACGTGATGTATACTGATTTTTTGTTTATTTTTTTTTATACATACAAACAATAAATTCACATACAAAAAAGTAAGCAAAACGCTAAAGGGAAAAATTGGGAAAATAAAAGATTTGGGAAAATTTTAATAAAAAAGGAATAATTAGTAAAATTCAAACTCAAAGATTCGGATAAACAATAAGAATAATAAAAATAAAAAGTTAAAGAAATATAAATAAAAACGTAGAAATAGAAAAAATGAAATTCATCATGATAAATGTTTTATAGAGAAAAATTCTCGTCATAGTTGGAATTAGAAATTTCAATTAGAATAAGTAGGTCAGAAATTACTGCCTCGTAGTCAATAAAAAATGAAAACCATTTTTTATTAATATTAAAATTTATATATAGATTGTAACTAGCATAGAAAATAGAAAGTTAGAAGTAATAACTAAAAATCAAAATCTAAATATTTGTCAATATTTCATAAATGAAATTTGGATCTTCAGGAATCGTCCCGGAATCGGTTCTTATCATAAAAATATATTTGTAACATTCCTCCCTTAAATATTGTAAATGAAAATTACTCTTTATATATATATTTATTAAAATAAATATATAAAATTATAAATATTTATTTAGAAATATTAAAAAATCGTCTCAATAACTGATCACGTGGTCTCAGAATTTGCCTCATAAATGAGACAAAATCAAAAATGCAAATTTTCGATTGTATTTATTTAAAATATTCAAATTAAATATTTATAAAGCTTAAATCATATATTTTATGGTTTTAAATCATCAATGGATGATATCCATATACATATATATATATATATATATATATATATACACAATAAAATTTAAATGTTCAAAGTTTAGCGAGTTTTTGAACTTCGTGTAATTTTCGCGTCGCAATTTCCGTGCATGTAAATTGTAATTCTAGTGGTTTTGGTAATTTTAGTTCCCGATTGGTGGTGGAGCAAATATTAGAAATCCCCAGACAGAGGCTTCACCCCTGTCTTGTAGTAATAATTTGTTTCCAAGAAGTAGACATTTGCTTATTAGGTTCTTCTCTGTATTCCTTGTTTTCTGAACAGAAACAAGAAACATTAGGAACCTAAAATAAAAGTTATTACATTGGAAATTTGTCTTTCTTCTAGAATGCTTTGCATTTCTAGAGATTGACGATTCCTACAAATAATAATTATTGTTGGTAGTCATTACCATTAATAATAATTATTATTATTATTATTATTATTATTATTATTATTATTATTATTATTATTATTATTATTATTATTATTATTATTATTATTATTATTATTATTATTATTATTATTATTATTATTATTATTATTATTATTATTATTATTATTATTATTATTATTATTATTATTTTTTTTATATTATTATTATTATTATTATTATCATCATTTATTTTAGTGTAGCTAGTATACTGCTTTCTATTATTATTATTATTATTATTATTATTATTATTATTATTATTATTGCTTTCGTAGTACTAATTATAGAAAGTCTTGGTAGTATGCTGTTATTGTTATCGTTATCACAATAAATATTGTTGTTATTATTGTCATTATTTTCGGAATTTGACTAGAGTTTTTTTCATCTCTGTCCACTTCCGAAGATATAAAATTATACTACATCTTGTTCGATAACGTGGTTACACATATTCGGAAATTCAGAAATAACTTCGCAATGAAAATTTTATAACTTCAAATATTAAAGTGACTTCCATATAAAATAAACTTAGTAAACTTTCAATAACTACAAAAAACAAATTTCAATTAAATTTAATATACAACAAAACCTTTTCGTTCCCAAAATTATCATAATAAAAACTCGATTCTTTTATGGACATTCGGTTTATATAGGCAGTAAATTATAGAATCAATAATTATTTTTCATTCATTGTATATATATTAATTACTCTGGTCCACACGAGGTCCACCGAGTATATATATATATATACAAATTTATTCCACTATTCATTGGCTGCTTTCAAACTAATCGAGCGAAAGTGGTAACGCGCCTGAGATTTGTTTGAAAGCAGGAATAAATGTGGATTAAATTTGTGATCTGGTCTTCATTAGCCCAGCTACCTGGGACTAGGTCATAATCCCCACATTTTAAGTGGCGCCCAACGTGCTTTAACTCACGCCCCCATTTAGAAACATTTAATTTGCGCCACATTTTAAGTGGCGCCCAACGTGCTTTAACTCACGCCCCCATTTAGAATTTTCGAAACCACTTACTTAGCGCTCAACTTTTGTGAGTCATAAATACTTGGCACACGAACTTTCACCCAATTTTTCATAAAATTTTAAAAATCATTTACAACCTTTTTAAACTATTTTTAATAATAGTTTTTTATATAAATTTTTATATTTTGTGACTTCGTGTCATTATATATATATTAAACTTGAACATAATTTTTCCCCTTAAACAACTTTCCCCCTTAAACAAAATATTAAATAAACATTTTTTATTTTTTTTGTGTGGGAGCTTACATGAGACATAAGTCTCCAGTTCTTCACATACAAATTTATTGGCTCCATAAGAGGGCATTCAATAAAAATATTTAGTAAAAATTTTTCGGGGAATTTTTAAAATAATATTTTTAATATTTAAAAAATATTATATATATATATATAAATAATAAAACTCCTTCATTCAATTAGAAGTGAACTTCATTTCTTTTCATTTTATTTTTACATTAGTAAAAATATATTTCTTTTTGTATTTTTTATATCTTGTTGTATGTAGAAGAACATACGTTTTTAAATAATTTTAAGTCTCATTATTATATAAAATCTGTTTGTGTAATATAAACACAATTATTTAGTATTAAGTTAGTTTTAAATACTTCTAATAACAATATTCATAAAATTATTTATATATATATATAAAAACCACCACTCACTGATCGTGTCAATATATTTTTTATATAACAATAGTATATATTTATATATATTTGAATATATATATATACTTTCAGTGATACCTCGTGGTAGTATCTTCACGAGTGATCCGACTTGTGGACACACTTTCTTATAAAAATAACTTAGTTTATAATTTGATTTATTTAGTGTCACGAGACACTCTTTCATGTATAAATTTTTATACAATTTTCCAGCGCTTTATACCGGTACATCTGAAACCGGTTCATCGGTTCAACATTTTTGTTGAACATTATAAAATATATTTAATCTTATAGTTCTTTTTGTGTCTCAAGACACATTATTTTTGTACAAAGTACTCGTACTTGTACAATATTTTTACTTGTACAATCTATATTGTACTTGTATTATAAATACATTTAATCTCATAGTTTTGAAAATTTTAATATCTTTTTGTGTCTCAAGACACATTATTTTTGTACTAAGTACTTGTACTGGTACAATATTTTTACTTGTACAATCTATATTGTACTTGTATTATAAATCAACATTTAATCTGATAAATTTAAATATTTTAATAATTTAGTGTCTCAAGACACATTTTTTCTCTTTATATATTTTTTAAATTTTTGATTAAAAATGGCTTCCCATATGTCTGATCTATCAGATAGTGACCTCAAAGTCTATGGGGCACACAAAAAATCACGTAAAACATTACGGAGTCGTGCTACCAAGGCTATTAACGAGGCCAATAATAAATTATTAGATCCAAATACTAAAGTTGATGACTTAGGTTATATCATAACTAACTTAGAAGACTTAGATCTCAAATTAGCTGAAACTGACAACAACATCGCCCAATTTTTGGACGATGAGAATTCCTTAATCGATGATGAAGAAAATTATTCAAGGCATACTGCCCTATTAAAAACAATTACTACCATTAAATATAAAATTCAAGACCTCACTAAACCACCTTCGCGACCAGCTTCGCGTCCTGCATCACCGATTGTCCCGGCTACCCCTAGAGAGCCGGAGGCATTTAAACGTCCCATTAAAAAACTACCTACCTTTAATGGCAATATTTTAGAATATGCCTCTTTCATTGAATCATTTGAGAACTATGTCGAAGGTCAGAACTATTCTGATCTTAGTAAACTCGGTTTATTATTGGATTGTCTTCAAGGCACAGCGAAACAGATGGTATCTGGCTATGCCATCACCGGTACTAATTATAAAACTATTCGAGATCTTCTTAAGGAAGATTTTGATAACCCTGCAAAAGTCCAAGAGACTTTAATATTGAAATTAACTAAGTTAACCCCCCCTAGATATGAATACGCAGATCTTTATCAATATAAAGCTGACATAAAATGCTATGTAGAATCTTTAAAAAATAAAAAACTAATAGTAGACGACAAAACTGGTTCTACTATCTTGGGTGTTTTACTGGCCCAAAAATTGCCATCACAAATCAAAGAAAAGGTTAAATGGGATAGGGCTGGTGAAAGTTGGACCCTTGAATTACTTTTTGAAATGTTAAACCAGGCCCTTTCAGTTTTAGAGGCCTCAGGTCAAACACTATCCAACAAGGACGATAAAAACCCCCCTAAAAAATCTGAGCATACTTCACCTTCCAATAATAAATGGAAGGGACAAGGGGCCAAACCCAAACAATCAACTATATTAAATACAAATATAAATTCACCACCTCAAAGGTCCAATAATAAACCAAACTACCAACCTAACCAAAATAAACCTAACTTTAATAACAACTTTAATAGGTTTAACAATAATAAACCCCCTAACCATCAAAATAGAACCCCATATTATAATAACAATCAAAATAATTATCAACATCGCCCTTCAAATAATAATCATAACCTCACTTTTTATAATAATAATGGTCAAAATAACCCTATAAAATGTCGTTTCTGTAACAGCAGTCATTACACCGCCAATTGTAGTCTTATAAACACTCTTGAACTTCGAAACCAAATTGTCCAAAATCATCATTGGTGCCGAAGGTGTTTGAGTAGCAGTCACCCTACACCTGATTGCCAAAACACTCAATAAAAAGTGTTACACTTGTCAGTCTCCTGAGCATCATACTGCTCTTTGTCCCCAATATAAAAAACCAGAATATGTTACAACTGTACCCCAATCCGCTTCAAACCACCTAACCTCCACCTTGTTGGCTCAGAGCCATGGTGTAGCTCTTCCCATAGCGGATTTAAAAATAAATAAAGGAGACAAACCCATCTTGGTTCGAAGTATTTTCGATCAAGGATCTCAGGTCTCGTTGATATCGAAATCAGTGGCTAAAATATTAAACTGCATTCCCCATTCCACTGTTAACATCTCCATAAACGGAATTAACAAAAAGGGCACTCCTTCAGTACATGATGTGGTCACCTTAAACATCAGTACCAAGGAGGGGGTGATCCCCATATCTGCTGTTATAGTAGATCGCCTTCCCAACGATCTTAAAATACCTGGGCTTGTGAAGACCACACAAATGCTCAGACAATATCGTATCCCACTTGCCAATCCTTATCCAACTTCAGATATCATTACGGATATTGGGTTACTTCTTGGATCCGACAACCTCCCCCATTTTCTCCAATCATATGAGAAAATAAACAATGTAAATTTGTTAAAAACAAATGTAGGTAATATTATTTGGGGCAAATTACCTTTTACTTCTGGTGGTACAGATTCTCAAGTCACTATTGTATCTTCTTTTAGGGCCGAAGTCCAATTTTTTGATCCTATAATTAGTTTTAGCCATTCTAATCATAAAAATATTGATCATTCTTCCTTTCTCCCTATAATTGAGGAGGAAGAACCATTAGTTTTAAGTGAAAATCCTCCCCTCTCTATAACTGAGGCAGAGGACTCTTTAAATTTAAATCCTTCACCTCCCTTCGAAGATGCCGAGGGAGGGGAAGTTGTAAATAATGCGCATCAACTTTCATATTTTTCCCAAGAGGAATATTTAGATTTAGTAAATAGGTTTAAGGTTTTGTCTGCCTCGGACGAGGCTTGTGAAATTGATTCCCCCATTAAAAGTACAAAAAATATGAATTTTGCCTCAACTGAGGTTGGTGATGAACATCACCTTTCTGAAAAAATTATTATTTCCCCCTCGAAAAGTACAAAAAATATGAATTTTGTCTCCACTGAGACTTGTGAGAACTCTCACACCCTTGAAAATATTGATCAAAATATTTTATCTGCTTCAGCTGAAGCTTCTAGTACTGATTCTGCTTCGATAAAAAATATAGAAAATATAAATATTTCCTCAGCTGAGGACCCCCTCCCCCCTCCTTCTGTGATCACAGAGGAGGAGTATAATAAAAACTCCATAGACGACCTTGATCGTTTATGGTCTCTCTCCCATATTGGAATATTACCTGATGAGCAGTTTACTTTAGCTGAAAAGACTACTCTTGAATCATTTAAAGAAAATTTGCGCTTCATAAATGGGAAATATGTAGTGTCATTGCCATGGCGTACAAATCATCCCACTTTACCAGATAATTATTCTTTGTCGAAACGTCGACTTTATAGTGTACTGAAACGGCTCAGGACTGAACCCGAATTATTAAAATCTTACAACGATGTGATAAAGGAACAGCTGTCCCTTGACTTCATCGAGGAAGTAAAACCTTCCACCCCCCTCCATCCTGAAGCCAAGTTACATTATTTACCTCATCATGGGGTGCGCAAAAATTCCTCTACAACTAAACTTCGTTTAGTCTATGACTGCTCATCCAATAATCCCAGTTTAAATTTCTGTTTACACAGTGGTCCCTCCCTGATAACAGATCTGGGAAAATTATTATTAAAATTTAGAATAAAAAAGTGCGCAAGTTCTTCACATTGAAAAGGCTTTAGATTTTAGCAGAAAAGGATCGAGATTCAACTCGTTTTCTATGGGTCAGAGACCCCTCAGACCCCCAATCACCTATAGTGACATATAGGTTCAAATCAGTACTATTTGGAGCAACTTGTAGTCCATTTCTATTGGCAGCATGCCTCCATCACCATGTAAATAAATCCCAAACGGCATACAAGGATGCCATATTAGAACAAATTTATGTAGATAACCTCTTCGGTACATTTGACACCGAAGAGGAAATAAAACAATATTTTTTTGAAACCAGATCCTTATTTGCAGAGGCTGGTTTAAATTTAAGAGAGTGGGCTTCCAACTCATCTCTCGCTGCTTCTATGTTTCAAGAGAAAGAATTGGGCATAGAAGAACCTTGTTTAAAAATTTTAGGTATGGAATGGGATACTTCTTCCGATACCATGTCTTACCCCACTCGTAGCTTCGACCCAGAAGCCAATACCAAACGTAAAATATTACATAATGTTGCATCTGCATTTGATCCTCTTGGTGTTTTGTCACCCGTAGTTATAAGAGGCAAAATGCTTCTACAAAAAATTTGGAAATTAAAACTTGACTGGGACCACAAGATCCCCAATGATCTTCAAAAAGAATGGAGATCACTTGTGGTTCAATTTGAACAATGTTTAAACTTAAAATTGCCCAGGCAACTTATATATTCAATTAATGTGGAACTCCACGCCTTTTCCGATGCATCTGGCTCTGCATACGGTACTGTGGTGTATGTAGTCTCTTGTGCAGACTCGACACCCATATCAAAAATATTATTATCGAAAGTAAAAGTATCCCCCATTAAAGAGCTTTCCATCCCCCGATTAGAACTTATGGGAGCTCTATTATCATCTCGCATGTTAAAATTTATTATAGAAACATTGTAAATATATTAAACTTTGAAAAAATATATGCTTGGTGTGATAGTCAAGTCACCTTGCAGTGGATTTTTTCACAAAAACAACTCCCCACCTTTAACCAGAACAGGGTGGACGAGATTCGAAAAAATGTTCCCTCTATAGAGTGGAAATATGTCCCTACACAGGACAACCCCGCTGACCTCGCTTCTCGCGGGTCAGACTGTAAATATTTAGCTTCTGATTTATGGACATCAGGTCCAACTTGGCTCTTAAATCCCTCAGACTGGCCAGTCTGGAGGGAACATCCTTCTTCTTCACAAAATAAAGAAGAAGATTTAATAATCTCAGCTGTGACAGTTACTCCTGTTGAAAGTATACTGAACAGTGAGAATTATTCATCTTATAATAAAATTGTAAAAATAACAGCTTTAGTATTCAGGTTCATAACAAATTTGAAAAACTCTGTAAATAAATCCCCTTTAAATAAATCAATTATAAAACCTGAATTCTCCCATCAACTCTCCATTGAGGAGAAACAAAATTCTGAGTCATATTGGATCAAATATATGCAAAGTTTGCATTTTCAGTCTGAATTAGACTGTTTAAAAAATAAAAAACCCCTTACACAGTTGTGTAAACAACTTAATATAATATTAGTAAATGGTATACTCAGGTGTGATAGAAGGTTAGGAAACTCCTTCCTACCTTATGACACCAAATTCCCTTATTTACTCCCAAATAATCATCATTTGATAAAACTCATCATATGGGACACCCATATGTCCTTTCATCATTTAGGAACCTCTGAGCTCCTTTTAATAATACGCAGAAAGTATTATTTTTCCCATATGAGAACTAATATTAAAAAAGTCACAAGACCATGCATTTTGTGTAAACGTTTACAAGCTCTTCACTTTAGGTCTGCCCCTCTGGCTGCTTTGCCTAAAGTAAGAGTCATTAATACCAAGCCATTTACTATTTTGGGAGTTGACCTGACAGGTCATTTTATAATTAAAACTTCAAAAACAGCTACAACAAAATGTTATATCGTATTATTTACCTGTGCAACGACTCGAGCAGTCCATCTCGAGCTCGTTTTAGACAATAGCACAGAATCTTTTTTGAGATCATTCCGCCGTTTCATGGGTAGACGTGGTGTCCCCTCTGTCGTTTATTCAGATAACGCCACCTACTTTCATGCATCATCTGATTATTTAAAACAGTTACATAGTTTACCATCTGTAAAACAATTCTTTAATCAATACTCCATTACATGGAGGTTCAATCCTGCTCGTAGCAGCCACTACGGAGGATTTTTTGAACGTCTAATTGGGTTAACCAAACTCCATTTGAAACGTACCCTTACTAATGCCCTCATCACTTATGATGAATTTTATACAATTATAATTGAAGTAGAGGCGGTTTTAAATTGCCGTCCTCTCACCTTTGTAGGGGATGACCTCCATAGTGAGGAACCACTCACCCCTTCCCATTTATTAACAGGGCATAAATTAAATTCGCTCCCAGTTCCAGAGGAACTTATTGAAATGGATCCCACTTATTTAGATCCTATAAAAATTGGTAAACGCTACAAATACATCCTCTCCCTTGTAAATAAATTTAAAATTAAATGGGAAAAGGATTATTTATTAAATTTAAGGCAATCTTATAACAAATCTGATCGCCCAAATGTAACTGTCGGAGACGTCGTCCTGGTGGAAGATGACGGTCCCCGTTTAAAATGGAAATTGGGAATTGTAAAAGTTTTACATACTTCCCCTGATGGCTATGTAAGATCGGTTTCCTTGAGTACGAGAACAGGTGAAATTACTCGCGCAGTCATTCATCTTTACCCTTTGGAAATTCATAGTAACATTTATGATTCTTCTACAGAAGAAGAATCCCCTACAACATCAAGTTCTCCCCCTAGGAACCGCCGCCAGGCTAACATCCTGGCTTCCCGTCGGATCAAAGCTATATTCGATTCGAAATAAGCTTCGACGACAACCTTATTAGCCATTTAGACAACATTAAAAAACTTATCATATAATTTCTCTTACTATTGAACAATAAAAATAATCTTTTAAAATTTCTTACTTATACTTTAATTCAAACGTGAACTGTGTATTCCTCTCACCAGTGTCCCCAGGACTCTTCAAAAGTAGTTAAGCTCCTTTTGTACGGCATTAGGGGTTTTCTTACTTCAGGGTGTGTGTGCCGGGACTTACTGACTGTGTAATGTAATTTCGAGTGCCTTGCATTTTCGTTTCAAAATACATTTATTCTCAGAACTAAAGGTGATGACCTTGTAATTATTATATTCTTCGAGAAACAGTTGTCCTGGGATGGAGATTCCTTTAGGGGAAGGGTTTCCGTAGTTCCCTTGACTTTGATACTGTTGGTGGTTCGGGTTATTAACCCACCTTTTTATTTATAAAAAAGAAAGGAACAACCACCCCCCTTTTAATGAAATCAGGGTCATTGCCTTCTGTTAGTGGTGATATTTTGAAATTAGAGAATGCAAGACGTGAGAGTTAAGTTATATTACATATGCCTGAGTGTGACCCACTACCGACCCATTCAAAATTCCTATCCTTCAGACACAGTTCACTGGCGAATAAAGAGTATACTTATTTACTATATTTTCTTTCACCAAAACTTACGAAACAAATATATTTTTCTGTTGGATTTCCTTTGGTGGGGGAATTAATGTCGTAATTTATTTTAAATTACTTCATTTGCCACTTGTGGCCAGTTTTCCTTTTGGGTTTTGATGACTGGATTCGCGAGTGGTTAACTTGCAATCGTGATCAAGGGAATTGTGAATGCACTAGTCATCACTATTTCCTTTTTAAAAGTTTGTAAATAGTAATCTTAATAATCATTTATATATGAAAATTAAAATTTATTAATAAAAACTTGCTCTGAGAGTCGGTGCAATTTTGCACCGAGAAATTTCAGAATTCAATACCGTATTTTTATAAGGCTCATAGAGTAAAAAGTATCCTTATATTGGGCTACGCCCTGAAATTCACAAATATTAAATTCCTTTTAATAATAAATAGTTTAAAGTCCCAAGTTTGGGACCCTAGGTTACCTGTAACTAAAAATGGGTTAGGGCTGGGAGCTCCCCCCATGGTCATTTTTTGTCAATTTTTCTCACCGGATTCTTCTATTCATGTCCAAAAACTATTGTAGTATACAATTTTCAAAAACAACAGATTATTATTTCAAATATATATATTATTATATATATATAATATATATATATATATATATATATATATATATATATATATATATATATATATATATATATATATATATATATATATATATATATATATATATAATTAACTTCCTCCTCCCAAAATTGAGAAAAATGAAACCGATAAAAAAAAAACCGGTTTACATTTAAACTCCCTTTGACAATGTTTTGAAGCTTCAAACTTTCTCAAGTTATACTCAAGATATAGATCTACATTTTGATAAACTTTTATATTGATTAAAGTTGTAGTTTCGTAATTATAAACATAATAACCCGCTTACAAAAAATAGGCCATCAAATTTGAAATTATCATAATATGAAGGTGTTCCTTCTTCATCTTCGTTGCTCAGGTGTTCCAGGGATATCGAAGGTGGTTGATATTTCAAGTTGGTCTGAACACTCTAGTCTTTCATTTACGTAAGTGTCATTGACCTCCTTTAATCGAAAGGTCAAGTTTTGACCTCAGATGACCTTTCAAATTTTTACATTAAAAATTCAATATATTTTAGCTTACAATCGTCCTAGAAAAATAAAATTTACATCAAATTAATCAGAAAAACATACAGAATCTGATGGTTATTGTTAAAATTGATAATCATCTTTAATTAAAAAATTACAATTATTATGTAATTTCTCTGAGAATAAACATATCTAGTTAACAACATGTGATTGTTGCTAAAAGTTTCTGTTGTAAACTTCTAATGATTTTTACATTAAATCTATATTAGTTCGTTCAACAAATTTATTTATTTATTATATAGTTTTAATTTTGCTATCTTTTGATAATAAATTTATTATTTAGACGTTAATAATTAAAATTGAGATTTATTTAATTAATTGCTAATTGTCAACCGCTCGGCATTTTTTCTCGGGGACTATAAAGCGACGAACGTAGCTGAGTGAGCTCATATCTTAATTTACTGCACTGTCGACAAGAGTTCCGTCCCAACCTTGTTTGTATTACCCGAACTCATAGAAGTCTACGAGATTCATTTATAATGCAGTTACAGTAGTTAATATTTTTTGATGAAGCTTGCTTCTCAAGTGAGCTTCCTCCTTTCAATTTTAGAGGTTCCGCGCCATTTCAGGAGGCGTCTTACCGACATTTAATTCAGGGTTGAGAATGCTTTTTTTTTATAAATTCTCAACGGAACCATTGAAAACTTTCCTTCCGATAAATGGTGATTTTAGGAAATTTGTATAGGTATATCATTCATAAAGCCTTCCTGGACAAACTGATAGGACCCCACTAATGGCTATTCAGCCCCCCTTCTATCCTATTTCAGATGTTAGTAAAAAAGGCAATAGTGTTTTTGATTCGTTTAATGTCATTTTTTGATAAATACCATAATTTTGTATATTAACTCAGCCTCTTCTCTTTGTTTTGTTCTGTTAAGAACACTACAAATTGATCGTGGGCCCACGATTTACTATATGATATTGTGGTGTTTCTTATAGATTAGTTCGCAGTCTTGGATTAATCCGATTCGCCTACGGTTATTTGGTGGTTGGTTTTTATCACCAAACCAAATATCTGTGCAAATCACCTTCCAAGTCGCCTTTTTTATTTCGTTTTAATTTTCATGTCCAGTTTTATTTGTAGGTGGAGATATCTTCGAGGTTTTTATCTATCTTTTAATCTCTCTCTCTCTCTTTCTCTTCGGTGAAAGCTTAAAAGTATGATATTTACAAACACTTCTTTACAACGTGATGTATACTGATTTTTGTTTATTTTTTTATACATACAAACAATAAATTCACATACAAAAAAGTAAGCAAAAACGCTAAAGGGAAATTTTGGGAAAATGAAAGATTTGGGAAAATTTAATATAAGGGGAATATTTATAAAATTTCAAACTCAAAGACTCGGATAAATAATATTAATAATAAAAATAAAAAGTTAAAGAAATATAAATAAAAACGTAGAAATTAAAGTAATAAAATTCATTATAGTAAATATTTTATAGAGAAAAATTCTCGTCATAGTTGAAATTAGAAATTTCAATTAAAATAGGTAGGTCAGAAATTACTGTATCGTCGCTAAAAAATGAGAATCATTTTTTATTAATATTAAAAATTAAATATAAATTGTAAATAGCATAGAAAATAGAAAATCAGAAACAATAACTAAAAATCAAAATCTAAATACTGTTCAATATTTCATACGTGAAATCTGCATTTTCAAGAGTCGTCATAAAACCGATTCTTGTCATAAAAATGTTATTGTAACATTCCCCCCTTTAATATTATAAACAAAAATTACTCTTTATATATATATTTATTAAAATATTTATATAAAATTATAAATATTTATTTAGAAATATTAAAAATCGTCTTGATAACTGATCACGTGCCAAAAATTTCGAGTCAAAATTGACAAATAAAATTCGCTACCCAAATTGGCTATTTTGTCCAAAAATCTTATTTATAGCCTTTTTTATATAATTTTTATTATATAAATATAATCTATATATATATTCATGTATATATATATATATATATATATATATATATATATATATATATATATATAATATATTATATATAATAAAAATATATATTATAATATAATATATAAATATTATATATACCCATAAATTTCTTTTGCAAAATAAGAAATTTTATTAGCCAAAGTTTAGCGAGTTTCTGAATTTCGTGTAATTTCCACGTCGTGATTTCCGTGCATGATAAATTGTAACTAGCGGTTTTGGTAATTTTAGTTTCCCGATTGGTGGTGGAGCAAATATAGAATATCCCCTAGGCAGAGGCTTCACCTCTGTCCTGTAGTAATAATTAGTTTCCAAGAATTAGACATTTGCTTATTACGGTTTCTTTATTGTTTTCCTTGTTTTCTAAACAGAAACGAGAAACATTAGGAACCTAAAGTAAAAGTTATTACATTGGAAATTTGTCTTTCTCCTAGAATGCTTGCATTTCTAGAGATTGACAATTCCTACAAATAATAATTATTATTGGTAGTCATTACCATTAATAATAATAATTATTATTATTATTATTATTATTATTATTATTATTATTATTATTATTATCATTATTTATTTTAGTGTAGTTATACTTCTTTCTATTATTATTATTATTATTATTATTATTGTTATTATTATTATTATTATTATCATTATTATTATTATTATTGCTTTCGTAGTACTAATTATAGAAAGTCTTAGTAGTATGCTATTATTGTTATCGTTATCACAATAAATATTGTTGTTATTATTGTCATCATCTTCGGAATTTGACTAGAGTTTTTTTCATCTCTGTCCACTTTCGAAGATATAAAATAATACTACATCTTGTTCGATAACGTGGTTACACATTCGGAAATTCAGAAATAACTTCGCAATAAAAAATTATAATTTTAAATATCAAAGCGACTTCCATATAAAATAAATCTAGTATACTTTCAATAACAATATAAAAAATAAATTTCAATTAAATTTAATATACGATAAAACTTTTTCGTCCCCAAAAATCATCATAAATAAAACTCGATTCTTTTATGGACATTCAGTTTATGTAAGCAGTAAATTAGAGAATCAATAATTATTTTTCATTCATTGTATATATATATATATTAATTACTCTGGTCCACACGAGGTCCACCGAGTATATATATATATATATACAAATTTATATTCCACTATTCATTGGCTCCTTCCAAACTGATCAAGCGAAAGTGGTACCGCGCCAGAGATTAGTTTGGAAGTAGGAATAAATGTAGATTGGTGATCTGGTCTTCATTAGCCCAGCTACCTGGGACTGGGTCACTAATCCCCACAGCTGCGCCTGTATCTTTATGACTTTACTATTGATGTAGCGGATGGTGATTTTTACTATCGCGGATTGGAGGATTAGGATTAGAGTCTTAAGCCACAAGTACTTTATATATATATATATATATATATAATAATATATATTATATATATATATATATATATATATATATATATATAATATATATATATATATATATATATATATATATATATATATATATATATATATATATTATATAATATATATATATATATATATGTATAATTATTATAAAAATTTTTTATATATATATATATATTATATAATATATATATATATATATATATATATATATATATATATATATAAAGAAGGTTGGAAGTTTCGTAGCTGTCAGGACAAGTAAAGATTTTCTTCGCATGGTTATAGGGCGACAGAGCTAGCAACCTGGTCCTTTCCTTTTGCTTGTATTACTCTTGGACCAGTGTTAGAATCTTATGCGCCTATAGAAGCAAGATCCTCTGGAGACCTCTGGGTGAACGAGTTTTGAAGCCTAATGAAAGAAGATGCTAGTTCTACTGAAAGGGTGAAAACTCTACCTGAGAGTATTAACCAGAGGACTGGCATCGGAAACAATTGCGAAAAGAAATGGTTTTCCAAAATGCTCTAGGGTTAAGAGTTTCGGGCCAAAAGAAGATGTTGGACCAACTGACAGGGCGAAAGCCCTTTCTGGGAGTTGTTATATATATATATATATATATATATATATAATATATATACTTGTGTTATATATATATAATATATACTATATATATATATATATATATATATATATATAATATATATATATATATATATATTATATACCTGTGTTACCAGATTTCGAGATATAGACCCAACTCTTTTGCACCCCACCAATCTCTTTCCCCAGCCTCAACCCATTTGAAAAAAAGGTTATATGTAGAATAATACTTGAAATTAATAATTCTCAAATTATGTTAAAAAAACTAAAGCTTCTGAGCCCTTTAAAGGGAGAGTTTTCTTCCTCTTTCTCTTCGTAAATGAGATCTCTGCATCGCTGAAAGATGCTCGCAAGCTACACTTATTGAAGGGCATGTTAAGTATTCCCTGCCGAGGTCTGCAAGATGTGAAAAACTTTTGACAATTTTCACGCCATCAAACCAATGGATCTTTATCCGATTCCAAGAGTTTTCGCTTTTGATAATCTTCGATCAATGACAGAGTAAATGTGTGTCTGTTTCTGCAATCTTTTTCTTTTTTATTGGGTGGTGGGGGGGGGGGGAAAAATTTTTCTGGCCTTTAGCAGCAATTTCATCACATAGGCAAACTAAATAAATTTTAACCCTTTGTGAAACACGTGGTTCAAGAAATTTGGTTTTGTATCTAGGATCCAGAAAAGTTACTATTGCAGATGCGTAATCGTTTTGCAGATTTTGAAATCTATTATCTATCTCCAGCATTAGTGTTTCTGTCACCTTTGAAAGTCCCTTACTTTTAATATCAGCATTTAGCACAGCTTTCAATTGTTGCAACTAGAGGAATCTAATCTGGCAAACAAGAATTTTCTGAGATAATAGTCTTAGTTACCTCTTCAACGGTTTAAGAAGACTAATAATAAAATACCTAAAATCGTATTAATCTCACCTGTAACGCCTTTCACCTTTGTGTTTGTTCGAAGCATAAGGTGAGACCGCTTTATTTATTTCTCCCATCCTCTCAAGTATGTACCAACTACTATTCCAACGAGTCTGAACATCTTGCGTTACAGAAAGTTGAGGAAAATTTAGTCTCATAATTCATAAATGAATATTATCCGCTATCCGCAAAAAAAAATCATGCGGATGCGATTGCAAATGCGGATGCGGGTAGAGAAAAATTATGCGGATGCGGGTATCTGCTATACCTCTACTCTTTACGGTATTTTACCGTATAGCATTTGGAGATTAGATTCATTGGAAAAGTGGTATATTTTTTTATTCTCAAAAGCAAGCGAAAAAAAAAATAGTTGAAACAAAAAAATGTTTTATTGTAATCTTGAATTTGACTGCTGGAGTCGGAGTCGGAGTCGGAGTCGAAAATTTTTGTTTAAGTGGAGTCGGAGTCGGAGTCAAAAATTTTTGTTTAAGTGGAGTCGGAGTCGGAGTCGAAAATTTTTGTTTAAGTGGAGTCGGAGTCGGAGTCGAAAATCCAAATTTGAAT
>JABUQX010004041.1:0-17500 GCA_015478945.1 Trachelipus rathkii | reverse complement strand
CAGACTTTCTAATTAATTTTTGCTATTTTTTTTTTTACTAAAGAATACCCGAAGGGTACCGCACCGATGGAAGGAGTCGGGTCTCTCGGCCTTCCGGGGAACTACGGGGTAAGGACTAATTCCCCCTCCGGGGAGGGTTCGAACCCCCCCGCTCTTTGGTATTGGGTGTCGCGGGGTTCCGTCCGGGCCCTCCCCTAACGGGGTTGGAAAGACGTCCCCCTGTTTCCCCGCGGCTAGAGGACCCCCCTACATTGTCCGTGTATATAACCTTTACATATAATATATATATATGCTTGCAAGTAGATTATGAGTAACATGAGGGATGGAAGGGCACGTACGGTAATAAGTGTAAGTTAAAAAAATTAATATATATTATACTTTTATTGTTAGGATAAGTATTTATATATATATTGTCCCGTGATGCTCCTAAGAGCAGCACACATCACGCACAAGTACGGACTCGTATTTTGATTTATTTTTTTGCTTTTTTTACATTTTTCGACTAACATGAAATCTTTACAAGGATTGTCAGTAGAAAGGAGATCACACACGTGTGGATGTAGCTGCACCTGGGTAGAGCGGTTTTAGGTGAATGTATGGATCGATGGATGAGATGAGATGTCTGTGTAGTGAATCAGCATGAATATATGTGAGGCGGAACGCGATATATATACTATGATAATAAGTAAGATAATATATATATATTATTATATATATATATATATATATATATATATATCCATATATTATAATGATTAGTATTAAACAGTCAGTGGGTCGAGCGACGGATTATATTATATTAGCTACATTTTCTATCATATCACACTGACGTGGCTCGATGGAGCTGTTACTTGCTTGGTCACTTCGGGCTCGAGCTATCTGATTAGTAAAGTGCGGTGGGTTTGTCTGTGTTTGCAGGTTGCGGGGATTGCGGGAGTCTCGACTATCGTCTGAGTTTTCTTTGAAGCTCATTTGTTCAAAAATTATTAAATTCTTGTTTTTTTCGGTGGAGTGTGTTTCTATTTGTGTATCATACAAAAAAAAAAGGTAAAAAAATTAAATTTCTCAAAAGTATTTAGTTCATTAAGCTTTTAACTTTCGTTATGTGGCGACATAGCGTTCTGGAAATCAGAAAATACTAATATATATAATCATGAGTAATATAATTAACATTACTGATATTATATAGTATATAAGTTATATTAGATATTCTATATACTATATATATACTATAATATATATATATATATATATTATAATTATTAAATTTTAAATATATATTATATAAAATAACATCATTGTATCTAAAATGATAATTTTCTAAAATGAGTAACAAAGTGCGCCAGACGTAAGATGTTTCACTGTACGATAAATCACGAACTACAAACGGCAGAAATCGCGAAGACATCTTTCCTCGCTTTTCCAATTAGGAAGTGTGTGGGGAACCGAATCTTTAAGGCAATTTTAGCAAATTTTTAATTATTATTATTATTATTAAATTATTATTATTAATTATTATTATTATTATTATTAAATATAACGTGTGTAAGGTTGTGTCCTGACAAAATGCTCGCCAGCATGGAAAAACAAAATTCTGTTTTTGAACTTTAATGTTTTGTAAGACTTGGCAGTGGGGGGGCGGTCTTCCAAAATCCTTTTTTGATCGCGTACCCCTAAAAAGAAAATAATTATAAGCGTATCCCTTATCCAGGCCTATAATATATATATATTTTAATATATATTATTAATATATTAAATTATAATATATATATATTATTTAATTATATTAATATTAATTATATTAATATATAATATATATATATATATATATATATATATATATATATATATATATATCTATACTACTCGTAAAAAATAACGCACCACTAGGGTAAATATCACTCACTGGAACGGGAAGGCCCCTAACCACATGTAACTCCACACCAACACAGACGACAGTATCAGTGTAACTATGTAACAACCCCGCAGAGAATTCGCTGCAGTATTTCGACCGTCACGGCGATAAATTTAGGAAAACATAAACCACGTAACTAGACCTGGGAGAGGTGGTGGTAGGTTATGTCGGGGGTATAATCGAGCGAGGGATCATTCACGTACGAAGCTACTCCGATAAGCATGGAGAGGATAGTGCGTCAACTGCCAAGAGATCAGTGGGTGCAGATAACAACACTCCACGCCGAAGGACACAGGGTATCGGGCACTTGGTCGACGGTTCGGTGTAGCGCACACAACGATTGCACGGGTGGTCCAACGGTGCCAGGAAACCCTGACACATGATCCGCCGGCGAGGACAAGGATAGGACCCAGGGCCCGGCACCCGTGGAAGACCGAATTTATACGGCTGCGTGCATTACGAGAGCGCCACACAACGGCACGACATCTGCAGATACAGCTGGCGGAGGTACACGGCACCAGGGTGAGTGACAATACAGTTCGTCGACGCCTTGCGGAACATAATTACCGGACACGGAGGCCTGCCATAGGTCCACCGCACACCACGGAACATCGAAGGGCATGACTGGCATTTGCCCGAGAACACATCCAATGACGTAGATGACTGGGCAAGGTGCTCTTGTACGGACGAGTCGAGAAAGCCCCGGGGGGTCTGTCACGGCCCTGACAGGCGTGCGCCAGAGTATAGCCCGACGACCGACGGAGAGGTTCGCCCAATGCAATGTGCTGCAGGAGCCGCCGTTTGGAGGTGGGTCGGTTATGGTCTGGGAGGCAATCTTTTTATCGGGTCCTACGGAGTTGCACATTCTTCGATGGAAAGGGCACCTTATAGCCTATAGATATATCACAGAACAACCTCGAACCATATGGTCGTGCCATATGCCACCTAATGGTGACCTTTCATCCTAATGATGACAATGCAAGAATGTGTGGACGACTAACCTTAGGACGGTTGAAATTATCGAAAGCGTTTGAGCGACCAGATAATAGGTCCGGACCTCACGGCCCTAGATGGTCTTGTGTAAGCGTCGCGCATCATCACTGAACGTCAGAATCAACAGCTGCAACGTCTAGATGCGTGAATTTCAGCTACAGACGGACCTGCAGGAAAGTGTGGTAGGAGCTGTCACGATAGTATGATGGGATGATCATGCTTGATGGAGTGGTTGTGGTAGCATTCGCCCACTCGCCTGAGGGCATATGCAGAGCAGCACGCGTGTTCCAGAGAGTAGCCAGACATCCGTTGTCTAGATGATAGGGTTCTAACGATATTGGACAGGACCCAACAACCCCAAGGGCGTCACGTAGTATACGCGTGAGATCAGAACATCTTGTGTGATTTGCAAGTCGTACGGAACTGAAAGGTGAAACCCTAACTGCGAGAACCTTGCCCTGCACCTTGGCCTACACTCTATCAACCTACGCGTTCTGAGGAGGAATCACATGTTTTGTCATTGTCTAATAAAGTGTCCTTCGCGTTCTTCAACCCTTCTCTAACCCTTCCTTCGCCACGACCCTTGTTGGTGCGTTAATTCTGACGAGTAAAATATAGTATATAATATATATATATATATATATATACTATAATATATATATACCCTATACATATATATATATATATATATATATATATATATTATATATATATATATATATATATATAATTATTATATGTTGTAGATGTTGTGTGTGTATGGATTGTAGTTTATTATTTATTTTCTATTTATTATTTACTATTTATTTTCTTTGGCGTACCCCCAAGTATCACTTTGCGTACCCCCCAGGGTACGCGTACCCCACTTTGGAGACCACTGTTGTAGAGTACCAATTTTGGTATTTGTGAGCGAGATTTCACTGTTTTTTTATAAAAACTTTGTCAAAACTAAATGTTTGTTAATACGCATGTTAAACTAAATGAAAGTGTCGTAAATGAATATAATACAATTACACTTGTGATAAGCATTTTCTATCCTATTGCATTGAACTTCTTCTGTTGAAATAGATCCCAATCTGTTATCTTTAGCGGGTTGCCAGAACTTTCAAAAACAATGCAATTTTTACATATACCGTTTTCGCATTACGCTCGGTAAGAAATACTTACACATTTTTAGCACAAATTTCGTGCAAAAACAACCACGATTTCTTAGGACGTTTACTTTTGTTGACAAACAATTGGAATCAGCTTTGTGATGAAAGCCCGGAAATTTGAAATAAACAGAAATAAAAAATAAAAAAAACATTCTTTAGTTACCAAATAATTACACCTTATTGATAGAGTTATCGATTTGAATTAATTAGATTACAAGCCGTTATGAATATAACAACATTCATTCAATTCAAACGAGCCCTATCACGTAGTGAAAAAAAAGCGTTATCATTTGATTTCTTTAATAGAATATTTAAAACATGAAAAAATATGAACAAAAAAAATATTTTTGCACAATCTTATTGTTCAATGGTTACTACAAAACCATCCGATCCATTGTTAAAAAAAAAAATTTAAAAATTAATTTCTTTGCGGCTTCCTGCCGCATTTTGTTTTACATTTTTTACGTGAGAAGTGCTAAATTGCATCAAGCACTGAATGCAACCGTAAAGATTTAAGGAATCCCTTTACACTCGGTAAACCCCATTTCTTACGGATTTTCGCAAGACGATTTGGCAAAAAACGAAGCGAAACCGAGCATTTCTTACGTTTCATAAGCACAAAATGAAAAAAAACGAAAAAACCCTTCTTTATATAGTTAAAATAAAGCTTTCCCTCGAAAAAGTATGTTAATATATATATGTATAATTATATACTATAGTATATAATATATATATATAGTAATATATATATATTAATATCTATATAGTATATATATTATTATTATATAAAGATATATATATTATATAACGGCACACGAAAATACTATAAATTATAATATACTGTATATAAAACTAAAGTGTAAAAATGCAGTTTGGTTCAGGACTCGTCATGAGTCAATTTTATAAAATAGTGACTCAAGCGACTCGAGTCATTTATTCGGCAAAATTTTTAGTGAGTACGTACGAGTGTTGATTGCGAGAGTAAAAAATTCTCTAACTCTATTAATAAGATATATGATATATATATATATATTTATATATATATATATATATAATATTATATAGTATATAGTATATATATATAAGAGTATAGTATATATATTATATTTATATGTATATATATATAGATAATTAGTATAATAATAGTCCTTTATGATTTAAAACTAACGAACACTCTAGAGTAGACCGCATTAGATATCAGTTTTCGGGGTCTCTCGGTCATAGGTCGACGACGGGCCGCTCTGTCCCCCATTTGCCCGAGCCCCCTAAATAAAAATAAAAAAAACAAATATATTTATATATAGTATATATATATATATAATAATATATATATATATAATATATGATATATATATATAATAACTATATATATATTATATAGGTATTGTTCTATATTTGAATCAATTCATATTTTTCTAGAAAAATTTTAAGTTCAGAAAATTAAGTTAAGTTAAGTTTTTTAAAAAAATTGTTTAGTGGCAAGCTCCTGGCATTCCAGAAGCTTGCCACTAAAGAGTTTTCTTAAAAAACTAAACTAAACTTACGTTTCTGAACTTAGAAATTTTTTTGAACTTGTAGAAAATTTTTCAGAAAATATGAACTGATTCAATATAAACTTTCCCATATATATATTATATACTTATATATTTATATATATACTAATATATATATATATATAAAATATATAGCGTGTAGTTTATATATTAGCATAGTATAGATATAATATATAATTATGAAAGTACGTTTATTACTTGTGAGAAAAACATGAACTTGCCTCACAAAATGTTTAGGAAACTCTTAGACTTATAGTATCTTAAAAAATTTAAAATTGATTGCACAGAACAGACATTATTTTAACTAACAAATAATCGTATGCACAGAACAATACATTGTTTATAAACACTAACACAAAATCACAAATCACGACTAGAGTCACTTAACGTCGGCAGAGTCCAAAGTTGCCCTTGAATATATATATAGTATATATATACTATACTTAATATATAATATATATATATATACTCCATATATATATTTATATATAGATATATTAATATTTATACTATATTAAATAATATATATATAGATAGTATATAATAATGAGTGTTTTCGCGGAACGATTGAGTTGGAAGAAATGGGGAACGATGTATCGTTGTGGTAAAATTTTAGAAGTGTTATTACTAAATAAACAAAAGTGTCAAAAATCTTGAAAGCTGATTGAAAAGTACCGCCGCATGGAAGAAGAGATAGGCTTTTATTAAAGAATTGAAATTTACTATATTTTCTTGTCAACGACCATACCACATTGAAATACCCTTAAACCATGCCTGAATCTTGGAAGCCATTTGAAATGAAAGCAGTTGGGGAAAGATAAAAGACGAAAAGTCCATAATTTCTTACAACACCATTACACGTTGTACTAGCGTTGCCTCTCGCTCTACAACCTGCTACTGATGTTAAATTCTGCCCGAATCTGGTCGGGATTTCTCGGTGTGGTAACCCAATTTCGTGAAATTTCACTCTTTAAAATACTCACATTCTTAGATCTCGCCTTTCTAAACACCTCCCAACTTTTCCATCCCCTCTCATTCGAAGGCTCTAATGTCTCACCTGTCAACAACATAAACAACTCAATCAAACATAATAGTAATTTCTTTGGAGACCTCATTTCACATAGGTTGCTAAAATGGCCTCAAAGTAAAGCTTGGAGAATTTCGTGTTAGATTGCGTGAATTTCTTTTCTTTTGCTCAGTTACTCCATTTAATAAGGTCTTATTCGCCCTGTATGGAATACTGTTCCCACATTTGGGGTGGATCGGTTCCACCCTCTTTGAGATAGAGTTTGAATCTCAAGGGCAAGAGCTTATAAAACTGTCCCATTACTTTCTGACTCTTGACCCTCTTTCTCTCTCTGCGACTTGACGTTGGTGCCCTATCTTTTCTATACAATTTACAACGGCAGGTGCTCGAGAAACATTGAACAGCCTCTCGCATTCCTACCACTACATGCTTACGCCCCCGTAAACACAAGAGGTACCTTGTTCTCATATAAATTCTGTGAATATTGACGTTTCAAATGTTCTCAGCTTGTGGCTGCCCCTCTCTCCAGTCACACGTTTTGTGCAACCTCCTTCCTTCTTTCTATTGTCCCTACAATAATTTTCAATCTCCTCTATTTAAGGTCCCGCGTTCGCTAATCTGAGGGAGATTATGTTAGCTAAGATAGGGTTGGGTTTCTTTCCTTTTACCGTAACTGTTGTTATATGCCGGAAACAATGATTGATCTTGACATTGTTGAAAAGGGCCCTGCCCGTGTGTGGTGGTATCATGTAGAAAAAGAAAAGAAAAAAGAAAATACCAGCGTTGAAAACACCGACTTCATCGCCGATCAGCGAAGTCAAGCATCTTTGGGACTGATTAGTACTTGATGGGAGACCGCCTGGGAACACCAGATGCCGGATAAATTGCTTATATATAGTAATTATATATATAGTATATATATAATATAATATTTTTATAAATATTAAAAAGTAAAGAAGAGTCAAATCGTCAGTAAAAAAAAAAACCTAAGAAATAATACTTACAAAATAGGAATAATATTACACAAAATCAAGTGAAGCTGCCACAAAAACAACTGAGAGAATATTATTAATAATCATGTATTTTCAAAATGTCAAATTTTATGAATAAATAATACATATTTCATAATACTAATACCTAGCTCTCTATAACAAACTGTATATATTCACTATTTAATATTCTCTAAACAACATAGTCACTATAGTAGCTAACTAGAACATATAGACATAAACATAGACATTTAAATAACACATTCCTGGGCTAAAATTTTAAGAGATAGGAATAAACATACAATAGCTCTCATATAAATATTAATCAAAAGAAAAAAAACCAACAATACTATAAAATTATACTAATACATAAATAGACAAATATAGAGAATCAAGTGTAATGAATAAATTACAGTCGTGCTCATACACTCTATTAGTAAAAAAGATAATAAAAAATAATAATACGTGAGGTATACCCCTTAAGCACACGCCAAAGGATACCCAACCGCAGAAGAGAATATTCATCAAAGGCTATGAAGTACGTGAAAGATAATAATACATGATACATCATGTAAGAATAAAATAGTAATCAGGCTATTATATATAAATATATTATAAATAAACTAATATTAATAATAAATATATAATATAATATATAGATTAATAAATTATATATATATATATATATTAATATATAGAATAATATAATTATATATAATATATATATATTATATATTATATTGTATATACGGTAAATTAATCTAATTATAATTATAATACAGAATGATAGAAGGTGGGTGATATATATAATATATATATTATATTTGAGTATTTTAATACAGAGAGCGCTCCATCATCTATTATATGATTGAGTAGGCACTCTCATGCTGTAGCAAGCGAGACCAAGGTTCGAATACGTAGTATTAGACTGATACGGTGAAGATTTAGATTCACTATGTAAACTCTGATACTTACGTCTCACTACTATACTTATATTTAGAACACTACTCAAAGCGATACTATATTTTCTCCTTATTCCTTCATCATAAAGGAAAACACAGATATTCCTTCATAGCCTATCCGCGAGTAGTAGCAGGCGCACCTAAGCGGTATATATAATAATTATGAGTATATATAGGCCGTGGAATCACCTCAATATAAGATACACTCCGATGGGTCTCACATACTTTACATGACTAGTATAAACCTTACTGGTGAGTGCGAGAAGCTACACTCAATCAGAAATAATCACTTCCACTTCAATCTAGTCGAACATTTCACATAAACTGTTGACTTTTATATAGTACGTACAGAACAAGACATTAAATTTCTTTCGGGAAGAGAATAGCATAGAGACCAAGGTGTAAGGTGAGAGTATAGTATAATTGCTATATTACTAAAATAGAAGTCGAGACATGTAAAATTGCGTTCGTTATTATGGATAAATCAACTGATAGATAGGATATATAATATATATAAGTACTAGAGACAGTGGACAATATATAATATCTTAGTTACAACATGACGTTTATTTGATCGTTATATCTACTGCAGTGTATCACACCCGCGTCATCGATTTCTCATCTAAGACACTCTTATACAAATAAAAAATAGCCAATTTATTCATATCTCTGTATTTATAGCAACTATAAGTTTTACTAAGTAATATCATTTATTATTATCTTGACATCTTTACTCTGTCCTCTTTAAAGACTTTTTTTTAGATTTCTCTTTTTTTTTTTTGTGGTTATTCACACGAATTATCTTTACATCTCATAACTTAAAACTTTTCCAGCAGTGTCTTAGACGATGAGCTTGAATAATATTCATTTCCTCTAGTATGCATTATTGTATAATGTTTTATGAATATATGAGGATTGTTAGGTACTTATGTCATGATGAACATTGATCAAATATATAATTAATATTATATTAATTTATAATTAAAATTACAATAATATAATATAGTATATATATATACATATATATATATAATATATATATATAATATAGTAATATATATATATATATATTATATATATTATATTATATAATAGTCTACTATATAAATCACTATAATACACTAGCTATGGAGATAGTATAAATGATATTAGATATTATATATATAATATATATGATATATATAATATATTTATTTATATTTTATATTATATAATAAATAATATTTGAATAATAATAATATAATATTATTAGCTATATATTAATTACCAATTATATTATCTAATATTTTTAAGTTAAATTATATATATTATAGTATATATATATTATATAATATTTCGATAATATAAGATAGGCCAGCAGGCCTAGATGCAGAAATTCATCTTATCTAGGATCTTAGTAATAGCGAATTATATGATTACACAACTATACTAAACGTTATAACTAGATACATTACCTAAATTATTTTATAACTATAAATGGAGCAGTAATTATAACTGGAGAAAGCTGTATAATTTAAGAATATTTAGTATTACACAACAGTAACTACCACTATCATTGTAAATATTATATATAAATAGCTTGTCCCCTTAGTTACGTGAGGACAATAAAACTACGTGTTTAAGAGTGATGAGTGTAAAGGGTATATAAACAACATAAAAGTAATGATAACCAATTAAATACACCAATAAACCACTTTATCTAAGGGGCGCAGATACTGACCCACAACCATTAGCTGTCACCTCTCACTATCTCACCACCCGACCTACCTCCCCTACTCTAACTACTCACCATCCCACTCACCCCCTCCCAAAACCTACCAGCGGATTCACAGATATCCCTCACAGCGTTATTCTCGTTTATAATAATGAATCACGTATATTACATAGATATAATTATAGATTATAGTAAGACAATAATAATTTATTTTATAGTGATATATTAGATATTATTAGTATTAAGTTATTTTTTATCAGTGCTTACAAAATAGTCACATGGGTAATATAAATAAATCAATAACATTTTAAAATTTATATGAAAAGAAATATATATATAATACTAAATCAAAAAATAAAAGTTTTATTGAAGTTCAAGTATTTTGGATAATCAAATAATATATTTACATATATTAATAAAAGAAATTATAATGGAATCATTTTAAAATTTACATATATAAAGATATACTAATTTAGATATCAATGGACTTAAAGTATTTTTAACAGTTTGAACGAAATTTTAAAGTATTTATGTTAATGTATATTTATCAATACCAACATCACCTTATTATTATAAATATTAATATATTATATATATATATTAATATATAAATTATAATATTTTTTACTCATAAAGAGTTAATGATAAATAATTAATATCATATATAATAATATGATAAATCCTAGTATATATACTAAATAGAGTAAATTAATAATTATAACTATTAATATCATAATCAATAGCATTATTAATATACTTTTTAATATAATATTAGTATCTATTATTAGAGTTTGAAATATCTACATTTGTTATTACGTGTGCAAGTGTTTCATAATGTGAATATTATATTTACAGTTAATTATTTCATAATTATTAGGAAATAAGCATCTGTAAGTAAGATTAATATGGAGTTTAAAATACATCACAAACATCAATAAAATGGGGAGCTTGTACAAGTAACATGGAAAAAAAAAATATGATTTCATAACAAGCTACTATACACAAATAAAATTGTATATAGAACTGTGGTACGTAAAGAGAGAAACAAAAAACTAATTATCAGTTTTTATTATATATGGTTTTTCCATTTTTTTGAGGGAGACGAGTAAAAATATCAATATATGTGAAATTAATATTTGAGATTGATCTTTGTATTTAATCTAATATGTAAAAAATCATTGGAAGATTCGAATCCGTGGTATTCGAGGATTCGAATATCTCGAGAGATTCGGAACGAGAGAACTTCCGTGACTTCAACTTTATCCTAGTTTAAATCTTCAGAGGAATAGATTTCTGGTAAATCTGGAATTTCAATATAAGAGTTAAATTATCATTACATCAACGTGAATTCTGTGAGCTGTGTAAATTCGGTAAATTTAACGATAATCCGAACTGCTGCAGACGTTGATTCGTGGAACTTCGGTATATTATTCAGAATACGTACTTTCCACTACAAACGGTATATCACAGTGATTCTCAGAGTGTATCCGTATCCCAAACGCGGAATTCAGTTAATTAAACACTAGTAATTGAAAACACCGCTTATTTATCGTTAGTATATACTCATCACTAGAAATATATATATATATATTTAATATATTAATATGTATATTATTAAGTAATATATAGTTAGGTAGGTAATATAATATATATATATATATATAATTATCTACTAATATATTTACATATTAATATAATTCAGGTCATATATATATATATTTAGGTAACTTTAAAATGATTATATATAGTGATCTGTTATATATGTTTAGATTTATAATGATATATATATAATGTGGAGAGAGATACCCCTAAGTATATAGTATATATATATATTAAACAATCAATTAAAGTTATCTATATCATGTCTTTTTATGTATCTTCTTTTTTACTTATTTATTATTATAAATATATTTATAGTATTTCAATATATAATATTTATATCTAAGTTGTCTTACTACCACCTGTGTTTAAAGAGCTATTTAGTGACTCATAAGCTTTAGCTTCACACGATTTATAAAATATAAATATATAATAATAATATTATTATTATAATATCAATATGTAATATATATATAATATATATATAATTATAATATATATATATATATAGATATATATATATTATATATATATATTAATATAGTATATATATATATATATATTAATATATATATATAATATATATATAATATATATATATAATATAATATATATATATATATTATATTAATATATTATTATACTTATATAAATTATTTAGTATGTAATATTATAATATATATATATTAATAAATATATATTATATATATATATATATATAATAAATATATATATAATATAATATATATATATATATAATCTATATAATATATATATTTATATATATAAATATATATATATATATTAGTATCTATATATATAGTATATTTATATATATTAATATAGTATTATAATATTAATATATATTTAATAGTATATACGTATATATATATTATACATATATATATATATATATATATAATTAATTTATTAATATATATATATAATATAATTATAAATATATTATATTATTAATAAATTATATATATATAATAGATAATTATTAATATATATTATATAATAAATATATATAAATTAATTATTAATATATATATATATTAATATATAAATTATAAACAGAAATTAATATTTATTAATATAATATTAATATATAGTATATATATATTATTTATATATATAATATATATATATATTAATATCTATATATATAATATATTATATATAATATATATATATTATATATATATTTTAATATTATATATTGTATATGTATATATATATAATATAATGATATATATTATTATATATTTAAATATACATAAACTAAAGTCAAAATTATATACTTGAATAGTCATTATATATATATCAGGTAGATAGATAATATATAGCAGATTACAATATTTTTTATATTAAATATGATGTATAATATTAAATCATAATATTAATATATATATATATATTAAATTTTCAACAAATAAAATTTACAATATTACTATTATTAATGATGATTAAGATTGTGATGATTTAGTTTGTAACAATTACTACATAGCGATCTTCGAGCACTCGCAAGATGCTACCCACCACTAAGACTTAATTATAGATATAATTATTTACTATATTATTATTAAAAATAGAATTATTAGTAATATTATATATAATATTAATAATACATATATATATTTTTAGCATTTACAAATCAAATAATATATAGTACAATACTATACTCCAAACATTGTTATTATATTTTAGTGACTTTTCTTACTGTAAAATATTATCCAAAACAACGTTATCAATAAATTAGTAAATTAAAGCATGTAGTAGTTGATTAAAGTAGATTAAGACATAATAGAATTCACTTTATATAAAGTATAATAGTTATATAATTAATGACTCATTACTTAATATGATAGAATCAGCATCAAATTAGAACCACGTTTAAAGATAACTAACCTACTAGATATCCGTTATACCGTATATCACACTTGAATATAGTTATAATATCATAATAGGTATATTATTGATGAGAGTGAGTATACTGGATTAAGTTACTGTTATATACTAATAGTGAGATGAGACACGAGTACTTGGATAAAACACCAGTAATTAGTCTGTATTTTACATATTTTGTAATTTTTTATATATATAATATTGTTACCTATATTGATATATTGTACAAATACCTATTTTAAAATTATAATATATTTTTACACCATATATATGATAACGTATTATTGACAGCACTATAACGTGTAAAAATAAGTCGTATTTGTTTCGTAAAAGGTAGATTATATGTTGTAATATATATTATGCCTTAAAAAATATAACAATGTCTAGTATAAATAAATATATTAGGATAAAGTATTTTTTATGAATTTATCATGATATATTTTAAACTTACTATATAAAATACATCAAAGTTATATATAAATTGTTATATACTTAATATATATATAAATAGTAATAGCTATTTACTATTTAAACTACCCTAATATATATAAAATTATAATAATATATATTTAATATTTGAGCATATATAATATATAGAGATAACTATTCTTTAGCTATTAAATTTATATGTAATTAATTATATTTTAGATCTAGTTATATATGTACCGCAATAAAAATCATATACCCTAATTAGCTAGGGACATGTATTATATTATAGTTAAAGTCCAAGCAAATCTGGTTCAATATTTAAGTAAGTATTAAACAATTTATATAATTGATATATATATAATATTATAATAAGATAATTATATTGATTATATTTTCTTAATAATATTATATAATTTTATATATATATATTAATTATACTATCTATATTATTATGTATGAAATATTAATATATATTTTTAATAATTAATATTATATTATATTTATATAATATATATAAATATTATATATGATTATTATAAAATATATAATATGATATGTATTTAGCTCTATTAATTATAGGTCAATAAATTATAATAATCAGTGGCGCTTTTTGGGGTTATGAAGGTGCAGTAACTGGAATGTATATTAATATATTTATTAATACAATAAGTTATAGCATTAGGCATGAAGCTAATGGGACTGTACCCGCTATATAGTTAGAAAAAAAATTCTGGCCTAGCCGCTCAATAGACACCTATACTGCTATAATTAAATCGCTAACCTTTCATATAAGAAATGGAAAATATGATACTCTTATCTAGCATCACTACTTCTTTATATAATATATATAATTAAATTAATTAATGATATAAAATTAGATATATATTGTAATATACATATATAGACTTATAAGTAATATAATAACATAAACTTATTATTATATTAAATCATATAGTTATATAAGTTATATACATGATAGAGACTAAACTAATCTATCGATATAATGAATATATTTTTATGAAATATGGTACATCATAAGTTGGAGAATATAATATGATTTATTATTATTACTATATTTTATATTAATATATAATATAATACATAACTATATTAATATATAAGTAACATTATATTTTCATATAAGTAATTCTTATTGAAATTATCTAATAACACTATCATTAACCACGTTTAATATCATACGTCTCGGGCGCAGTATAGAGTAAATATATTGAGCGCATCACGCTCTATACTTATTGAACGATAGTATATATAAATGAACGTCACTTTAAGATATATAGGTATATTAAACAAAGTAAATTACTCATTCCGTAAGATATATATGCATAATATCGTGAGCAGTTGGAGTTATATTAATTCTATCTCATTAATATGGTAGATAGATTCTAAGACATTATAAATTAAGCTGAGATCTTAGCGAACATACAGTATTGGACGTCAGTATCATTAAGGTTATATAATGAGTTATCATATGATCTGCGAAGGCTCTCAATAGGATTTAACGCCTACCTCAGATATCTTAATATGTGGTCCCCTATTTACTTCACTCACGATTCCCTATTTTAAGATGATATATAATAACTGACATAGTATTATATAATTGGCAACTGTTATATCTATGTTTCTATCTTGAGTATTTGATCAAATCATTAAATAGTTCTATTACATATATTTTATTTAAATTTCATGGAACTTAGGCTATAATATTCCGGGTGTTTCCTGACCGTATACTCCAATAAATTAGACAGTTCATTTTTTTTAATAGATTATTCTCCAATATTTTAAATATATAAACTTATAATATTAAAATTAGTCAAGAAATATTTTATAATATATATATATTATTATATATAGATAATAATAATAATAATAGAACTAATTAATATTAATTTTTATTGTCTAAACTTTATAACCTATCTGATTTCAATTAATTTTATACATTTATCTATAAACATTTATCTTTAAAATTCAAATTTTTCAATTTAATAATAGAAATCATATTTCTCAATCTTCCGACCAGAGTCTGCCATAGCTACGCTATTGAGAGTCAGTAACTTACCTTCATAGTAGCACTAAGCTAATTTGCCTCGAGCAGTATATATCACATTGTAAAATTATTAAATTGATATACATTGTAATTAAAATCTATTTACTTATGTGAAGTTGGATGATAGTTGATACGTGACATTTATAAAATACTAGAATGATAGTTTCATATATTAATAATGCTTAATTTATACTATAATTTTGTGTACGCTTTAATAGAAATAACTCTATTTCAGTTATTTAAAATATTCAGTAAGGTAATATTGAAAATTCGATTACGATTATAATTTCCCATTTTAAAAATTAATATATTTTCTGATCAGTTTTAACCAGTAGAATATCCATTAATAATAATAATAATATATATATATATATATATATATATTATATATATATAATATATTATAATTAATATATTAATATTAATATATATATATATGATATAATATATTAATATATATAATTATATATAGTATATATTAATTACTATATATATATAATAATATATAATATAATTATATATTAATATTAATATATATATTAATATATATTATATATAATATATTATTTATATAGTATATTAATATTATTATATAATTTATAATATATATATATAATAATAATAGATAGTATATATTTAATATATAATATATAATATATATATATATATATATATTAATATTATATATATAATATTATTAATATATATATTAATAATAATAATTATATATATTAATAATATATAATTATAATATATATATAATATATAGTAATATATTATATATATAATTAGAATTAGATGAGGGAGATTATGATAATATTAGCCTGAGATGAGACAGATTGACGATGACGATTAGAGCATAAATTTACGATGACGATGACAATGACGATGCGATGACGATTATTTGATAAAATTAAAATACTATATTTAAAAAAATTTATTCTCTCCCTCTCTCTTCGATTTGTCTTCTGTGTCCAGGTTAATAATATATATATATATATATATATATATATATATATATTATATAATATATATATATATATATATATAATATATATATAATATATATATATATATATATATATAAATATAATAATATAATTATAATATAATATATAATAATATAATATATATGTTATATATATAATATATTATAATTTGATATATACCTTACAGTATAATATAAAGCGTG
>JABUQX010004040.1:15000-17500 GCA_015478945.1 Trachelipus rathkii | reverse complement strand
CTTTTCTGATTTCGGCTCCGACTTCAGTTCTTAGTTATAATTTCATCTCCATTTACACGTACCAATAATTCTCTAAGGTATACAATTTTTATTGTACCATAAAAGAATTTGATTTTGACTTTCAATTTAAAACTTGGAAAATAATTTTTTTTTAAATTTTAAAAAAAATAAAATAAATTATCATTTGCTTTCTTCCTAACTTTTAAAATAATTCCGCTTTGAATTATATAAACATATGTAATGTAATTATATTCAAAACTGATACTGCTACAGAAAAATCTTCCTTTAACCATGGCTTTAGATTCGATTTTATTATTTTTTAAACCGAAAAGAACAGCTCAACACTCACTTAAATGTATTGTATTGTATTGTATTGGGTGAACGCGTCACCTTATGTGTACACTTAATATTAACGTCATTGAAACACAATTTTTCCATACTCTTATTAAGTTAAATCTGTATCACATTGACCAATTCTTCAAGCTCTTACTCATCGCCCTAATTTAATTTTTCTTGGGTATTGATCATATTTGATGTGTTATTCCCCCTTACTGATTACTAATTACTAATTACTAATTTTTAATTGCTAATTGCTAATTACTAATATTTTTCTAAGATACTTATCATATTTGATGTGTTTTCCCCTTACTGATTGTTAATTACTAATTACTAATTCTTTATTACTAATTGCTAATTACTGTAATTTTTCTAAGAATACTGATCATATTTGATGCTGGTTATCCCCCTACTTATGTTAATACTAATTGCCTAATTACTAATTGTTAATTTACTAATTGTTAAATACTAATTGCTAATTACTATAATTTTTCTAAGATGCTGATCACATTCGATGTGTTATCTATCCCCTTACTGATTGCTAATTACTAATTGCTAATTATTATAATTTTTCTAAAATACAGATCATATTTGACGTATTTTCCCCTTACAGATTGCTAATTACTAATTGTTAATTACTAATTAATAATTACTAATTGTTAATTATTAATTGATAATTACTATGCTAATTAATCTCAGAGAAAGCAGAAATAACATCTTCAGAAGAAACTAATATATTAAGCATAGGCATGAGTTGGAGGGAGGTGGAGAAGGAGAAATAGCTCCGGAATTATCTAATGTGGAATTAGAAGCATAGGTTTACCCGAAGAGTTCATCTTTAGCGCGAAGTAAAACGGAATGTGTTGTAGGAAGATATTGGAGGAGGGAAAGAGTAAGAAGAAGCATAGTTAAAATTAATTCTTTTTTTTCATAATGGCAGTCCTTTTTTTTTTTTTTTTTTTTTTTTTTTTTAAAGGAAGAGGAAGAGAACCAGTAAGTTTATGCGTTTTCTAAGGAGAAAAGAGGTTTTAGTATCACGGAGAATAAATTTTTGCACGATTCTTGGATGAAATATAATGCGCGCGAGTAAGTTGTTACACGGCAACACTCGCGCATATTTTAATAAGTTTCCTGGGTTTCTGGAGTTTGAAAACGACGGTAATTCATGAGGGCAGCGTCCCCCTGTGGAGAATAACACGAGAGAGAACAGGCAGATTTAAACCAAGATTCGCTAGGTTTATATCAAGAGGAAAGTATTGGAATGTACTCCTCCATTCCAGAGAGAATCACTTCGATAATATGTTCAGTACACTCAGAGGGACCCCTCTCACGGGGGCCCTCTCACATGGGGACCCCTCCCACCCAAGCAGTGGTCATTCTATGGAAAATCAAAGAAGTACAACCGCAAGTTTGACCTGTTAGCAGCACCGAAGTGTCAACAATGTTTCCTCGCCTTAGCGGGAGTTTTTCTCGCGGAAGAATTGAAAAAATAGAATAGGGTACTAGAAAATGAAGCGATCTAAAGAACCGGAGGAGGAAAGAGCTTAACAGAATAGGGACAAGGATTGGAGGTTACAAAAAGGCCTAGAAAGTTGGGTTCGTCTTCAGGACATTCAGGGATACGAGCAGGGACTGCTCCAACTGCTTCAGGCCAGGATAAAAATGTATCAGGCAAGTTCACCAGCAGTTTGTATAGAGTTAGTGAAAAGCCATTGGTGGTGGTGAACCTTTGAAATCGCTAAGAATGATGATTTCAGAAAAAGTTGAAAAAAGAGAATTTGTTCTAGTTTAGAGCTTAAGTAGTCAAAGAATTAGGATAGTCAGTTGAGTTAGGAGACAGATATGCAGAACAGATGAATTAAGTAGTAGATTGACAGGATAGCTTCAGCAATAAGGTAGAAAATTCGAAAGACACGAGAACAAACAACAGGATAGGATAGGATAGGATAGGATAGGATAGGATAATATAGGATAGGATGGGATAGGATAGGAAAGGATAGGATAGGATGGAATAGGATAGGATAGGATAAGATAGAATAAGATAGGATAAGATAGTATGGGATAGGATAGAATAGGATAGAGAGAAAGGGTCAACAGAGTAGGGTTTGCTGTCAGAACCCTCAAACATTTGAAGTTTTGGTTAAGAATAAGAGATGAGGTTTAG
>JABUQX010004040.1:0-10000 GCA_015478945.1 Trachelipus rathkii | reverse complement strand
ATCGACGTATAAGAAGTATAGAGGGTAATTTCAAATTTACTGAGTATTCCTAGTGGAAAGACTAATAGTCATTGCCTAGAAGCCATGGGAACAACTATTATTTGTGTTCTAATGTGCGTGATATGAGTTAGATGTGTAGTAGTTAGAAGATGGTGATGTGGATTGCTAGATCAAAATGTCTCTTGCACGGTAATGCATAAGCGGTGTGAGAAAATGATGAGAGAACACCAAGACAATTGTGATTTAGAGTTTTAATGGAGCAAGTGCATCAGGCGCGAACTCATGGACACAGGATTAGATAAAGATTTTCGTTGTAAGTGTGAGCCGAGTATATATGAATGTGTTAGAGTTGGGTTTAGGCGCTTATATGTATTGTAAACACACAGGTACCCCAGCGAATGTGTATGGGATTGACCTTCTGTCTCGATTATATTTAACAGTTGCCATCAGTGAAATTTTGGAGTCATTGTACATAAAAACACTAAAACCAACACTAATATCCGTAATTCTTCTCTGGCACATCTTGATTGCTTGATATGTTTCACGTGCATTTTTTCTGCTGCTTCTCTCTCATTGGATATACATCATCCATCTAGATGTTATCTCCCTCTATTCTTTCATTTTTTCTATTAGCTTGTAAATAAATATTTTTTATTTATTTGATTACCACTTTCTCTTTAAAATTTTGCGCTTCACCACTATTTTGGAATTTTATAACTAGTTAATATTTTTAAATTTAATTTACTTTGATTAAATAGATATGGTTAACTTTCGGTTCATTTTTTTTTGTACTGAATATGTACTGACCTAAATACGAAACGTCTTACATTAATATATATATATATATATATATTATTATATATATATTATATATATATATAGTATACTTGAATAATAATAATCATCATTCTCCTAATTATACGCTGTATAGCATTCTTCCTCATTTATCATATATACACAAAGTATATTAATATTATTTACTGAGTCATCACAAGTTTCTGATATATTGTGAGTATATATATATGGAGTTAATAAAATATATGGTAGTAGCAAATAATAATGAATTATATAGTTGTTATGTTCTTCTACTACTATTCTGTATTCTGCGGACCTTACCCGATATATTAGTACTAGAGTATTAATAATATATTAGTTATTGTTTTGCTTACATATTATATATATACCTGGTATACGGTATTTAGTATGGTTATTTTTATATTCTATAGTATATATTATCTATATAGCTATGGTACTCAAGACCCTTTATATAATATATTTATACTATATAGTATTATATTATATATTATATATATTAATAATGATGAGATAACCCCTATATCCCGATATATATAATTTATGCCCATAATGTTTATATTATACAAGATAGTAATACTATATACACCGCTATACCGTAATTAACTTAGCGTGCTACTATATTATAATTTACCCAATTTGTGTGAGTTTCATAAATGATTTATACCAAACAGTTATATATATATTCATATGAGCCAGAGTTATGCTGTGAGGTGTCAATATGCGTATATATTTTACATTATGTAGGTTTATCGGTGTTATATATTATATATTATATTTAATTGCTAAATTGATTAAAGATAGATTGTCATATTTATGATAAATGTTGCATATATAACTGAGTTATTTCATAATTCGCTATTATTTATATGACTGCTATCGACATAGTGATCAGTGGTTTTCTATAGGAAAAAATATGAATATGAGTAATGAAGTCATAATTTGCTATCTTAATATTATTGTTAATAGGCTCTAATATTAATATATATATATTATCTATTTTATAAACTTAATCTGAGTAAAGTATAAGTTATATTTCTAATAGAAAATTTTTCTCCTATAATGTTAGATTCTTGACTTGTAATACATAGTAATCTATCTTGATATATGTTATATATAACTTTAATTAATGAGTTACGAAATGAGTCATTCATCAAATATTCCTAGAGCCAATCTTCATTAGCTACAACAGGCAATCATAAATAGTAAGAACGATGTATTTTATATCATGACATATTTCTCAATAGCTAAGTATTTGATATTCAGTAATATTCGTATGATTACGCGTGAATATGCTAGATATTATCCCTGTATGTGATAACATATATATATATTTATTATAACCTATAATAGGTGAGTTAAGTGAATATATATAGATGTAATTCTCTTTATTTTTTTACTAATTTAAGTTTTATAAAATTTAACTATGATCAGCTTTATTAGCGAGTAAGATACAGTCTAGAATTTGACTATGAATAAAAAGATATCTGATGAATCTATGACTATATATATTAGATTGATAATAATAAAGAGAACTTGATATTAAGATGTCTTTTCTAATGTTATAGTATATTATATTATTTTAATAGAGGTATACTAAGTGAGATATCAAGTATGTCGATTTAAATCAATACTTACTTCCTAGTATCTATGACTAAAACTATTTTATTAGTATAAAGATATATTTACTTTACAGTATTAATATAATATTTTTATCTTTTTATTTATTATGATCGAACTCAGTTGATAATCTCAAATCTCAGTAGTAACTTAATATAGAAACTATAAATCCGGTAATTATATATAATTCCAATAACGATCTATTTAAATTTTGATGTTACAGCTGCAGAATATAGTAAAGTGGAGCAGTAACTTTAAAAGCATACTTACTTTTTAAGTTAGAATTTTCAAAGAATTAAAATTGGGCAACACACAAACTTACAAACACACACAAAATAAAAAAATAAAAATAGACGATAATATGAATATACAAAACAAAAAAAAAAAAAAGATATAGTCTTACTAACTACAAAATTTATCTTTATTTATAGGACTGAGTAACCTTTTTCTTCAATGGTACTTATTTTTTTTAATATATGCGGAATAATCTTAATTAGCTGAGTGAATAGGGCTTGGAAAAAGTAATATACCGTTATATTCTCTCACATGTTAAGTATTTATTTTGATAGCCGTGTGAACTAAATAGTGAATGAGTTGAGTATTTGGGGGAGTTATGAGAGTAGTAATTGTTGGAGTATAGTACGTGATATATAGGGGATAATAAGCAGGAGTTAACCGACACCGATGCGAAGTTGAGGTTGGTTGAGATCGATGGGTGATTAATAGAGGAAGGAGTTTGAAATTATTACTTTTAAAAAAACAGTGGGTAAATTTACTTTTTTATTGCTTTATGTTTTTATCTAATTTCTTTTTCATTTGCGGACCGATACCAGTTAGCTTTTTTTTCTTTCTTTTTCATATTTATTTTTGAAATTTTAGTACAAAAATCTAAGATTGTTTCTATTACTTTTTATATCGGGCCTTATTACTGCTCTATTTCTTGTGTTATTTTTTAAGTGTTTTCTTTCTATCTAATATATATATATTCATGCTTTCATTCATTCTTTTTTCTATTTTCTTCGACATTTTGAATCATTCTCTTCCCATATTTCTTCTGTTTCTTTATATCATGCCTTGATCCAATTCATTTGTGGTTGTTTTGTTATCTATTCTATCACGTAATTTCTAGATCTTTCTTTTGTCTTTGGATTTTGATCTTCATATTTTATGATTCGGAACAGTACTTTTTTGTAATTTTCTAATCTTTTTCGTCTTTCTTGTTTTGAGCGTACCACCAAATTATTAGATTTTTTGAGTAGGATAATTTAATTGCCTTTTTGTATTTAATTATTTGATTATTCATTAGTTTAAAGTAAAGATTCTCTCTTCCTTCTTTAATTTAATGTCAAATCTAATTTTCAATAATAGCTTCTTTTATCTTAAAAGGAAAGAAATAACTTCATAGCTTTATTGCTAATATAATTTTTACTCTCCTTCATATCTTGTTATCTTGTCTTTATTTGTATCTTCATTATCGTTTTCTGCCTTCTTATTGCAGTCCTTCTTCTTTATCTCTTCTTCTTGCCGCTGTTCGCGCATGTGTGTTCAATCTTCCTCTTATCATCTTCTGCTTTATACTTGATCCATCTATCCTTCTTCCTTACCGTCTCTTCATGCCCCTTCTATCATTCATTCACTTTCTGTTTCATCTATCCTCTCTCCTTGCGAGCTTCGCCAGTTGGCATCATCTTCTCCATTCTTTCTCTCGTTGTCGCTATACTCTCTTGTTTCCCCTAGAAACTTGGACATAAAACACGAAAATAATCTTACCATCATAATTTAATATACCCAAGCATGCTTCTGCATTCTCATCTCTTCTGCTCTCAGTCTCTCCCTCTTCTCATCTCGCTCATCTCTCTCTCGCCTAAGCTCTTACTCCCGTACTCTCTTTCTCTTCTTCTCTGTTGTCTCTCTCTCAGCTCTCTCTCTCTCTCTCTCTCAACTCCGTCGTCACTCATCTCTTCACTCCTACGCTCTCTCCCTAAATAACAAAACAAACTAGGTACTCTAACTATGACTTCTTCGAGCGTTGTAAACTTATTGCTTCTCTGATGATAAATGATTAAAATAGGAAGTGCTTACAATATTAGTAGAGCCATTTTGTCTTGTAACGGAGTGGTTGCTATAACATGTTAACAATTAAAATGTCTCCTCGAGATCTATTCATATAGCCAAATAACGGGTATCGAAAAATTATCTCTTATTCACACGTAGTCATTCATATATCAATACTATTGAACTGCTGATTATATATCACGCAATGAGACAACAGCAAAGTACATGGATTCCACAGATTTACCTAAATGTTAATACACATAAATGATAATGGTAATATAGACAATAGTCTTAATAGAAACAGGCACACTGCTCATAGAAATTAAATATATATTATATGATAAATTATATATATAATATATAATATTATATAGATAGTATAAATATATAATACATAAAGTTATGATTAATATAATATATTAATATATTATATATATATAATAATATTCTAGAGTATAAAAAGATAATCTATATAGATCAGTATAGATAGTATAATATATATTATAATTAATATAAAGAAATTTAATCCCAAATACACGAATTTAATAAATATAAAACGGCGAGATGAATATAACTATAATATTTTAAAAAAACACAAATATAATAATTAGTGTATTATATATAAAATATATGTAATTTTATATAGGTTTTATATTAAATAATGGGTTTTTAAATTAAATTTTATTTCATCACTATTGGAGTAATTTAATAGTGATAAATATACAGTAGTTCTATTAAATTACATTATTTAAATAATATATTTTAATATTAATCAGTTAGTTAGCAGGTAGTATATACGTATGGAGTATTTATCTAAAGAAGAAGTTAGTGTATTGACTATTGATATGAATAAGTAATGAGGTAATCTTAATATTAACTATATACTAGTATATATAATATAATAGTATATATATATGTAATATATATATATTAATTATAAATTATATAGTTATATGATTATATATTTTTGACTATTTAATATATTATATAATATATAATAAATATATATATATATATATAATATATATTATATATATATATATATTAGAATATATAATGATATATATATATATTAATTATTATTATAGAGTATATTAATATATTAATAGTATATAATATATATATTAATGGTAGATATAGACATATATAACTATCAGTATACATCATAATAATACTGTATTATATATAGTATAATAATTATAATTCTCGTAAGTATATCTAGTTACCTATTATGTCTTATATTCGATATATATACATATAGATAGGACTAGATGTATTAATTTTATAATAGTAGGATCTTATTTCTATTTATAATAAGATGATATATTAGATATTATGATCTCATAGACGCTAGATACTTATGAATTTTATTATCGAACGAGTAATATTTTTTTCTATCTATATCTTAAATATACAAATAGATATATAAACATTATATTAATATAGGCCTTGACATTCGTTATATGTATATATGTAAATCATGTAAATAAATAGTAACAGCTTTGCGATTTTTGACACTTCATCCAAATTGACAGAAAATTCTTCGATATATATATATGATACAGAATAATATGATGCAGATTTATAAGTAAGTGGACCTTGAGTTGACTATGAGTACACCGTGAGTTGATCGTGAGTGTACTGGAAGTTTCCCTCACTATAAATTGTTATATGAAAAGATATAACTAAATTCTCCTGGAAGCTTAAAACTAGAACTTCACTAAAGTAGAGCCCTATTGAATACGAATATATTAAATATATTTATGAGCAAACCATAAAAATTTTAAATATAGAGTAAGTGAGCAGGTGTTACATAAGCATAAAACAGTTTGGAGACAAATGAGTCTGATAATATGTATAAGGGAAATATAATCGAATAAAATATTAAGTATATATATATCAAAAGTACGTATGATTATAATACATTATATTATCTAATATGTAGATAGAGATATATGTATATAGTCTAATATAGCTATAATCTATAATTATATTTATTTATATGGAACACAACGATATATATACAAAAGAAAAAAAGATACACCAAACTGGAGCTCTATAATATTGTATACCATATAACTATAGATATATGTACTTACCCTTATATACCGTTATATATAAATTTTTGAGAAGAGAATAATAAGCCTCCAGAGATCTGTAGGGGATCGAATAGATAATATGAATGTGTGTAGTATAGTATATATATATATTATATATATAATAATAACGTATATATTATAATACTTGTAATATATAATTCCTAATATGTATGATAACTAGAATAATATAGTATGAGAAGATATATAATATGTAGATTAAGCAGAAATAATATCCATTCTCAATATTGAAGTGAATGAGCGAATATCTGCATTGTAGGAATATCTGAAAAATAATTAGTTTATTAATAAAGGTGATTTTTGTATATTAATAGAAACTTAAAAAAGACGTATAGAAAGTCTTATGAATTATATCTTGAATATTACCAAAGCTAACAAGTAGATATCATATATAGTTTTATATACTCGATGTGGTGCTGGTAATCCACATTATCAGTGATAGTTAGAGTGTGTTGCTGTACATTGAGAGTTGCTATTACGAAACTCATTACACTGGAGTAGTGTGGTGATTTTGTTTATGTGTGTATCCAAGGGTCAAGCCGAAGGGAGTGAGTGTATCACCTCTAGGTGATGATGTGTGTGTGTAGTAATGTCTCGTCGAATGAATCGCTATTGATGTGCGGCGTCCCAGTCTATTGACTATCCATCTTATATATATTCGTTGTACTCGTATAAGAGAAGCCGTGTAGTAAATGTATAATATATATTTCTAGCAGCAGTGAGTAAAGTATATGATGACATAAGAGTGTAGCCTTTGACAGCAATATTAAGAAACGAAGTGATTGCTCAATGTACCGACTAAAATGAACATTAAAGAGATTACTTATTTATTTGTTGTTACGAGGGCAACCTGCCAAATGCATCTTTAGTCACAACATGGAAGAATAGAGCTGGCTCACACACGCAAGGGGTAATAGAATTGTACGTTGAAATCTACTTGTATAAAAATATAACTGTAAGAAATCTCGAGCCTTTAAAGTTCAGTAATTCCAACTAGTGCTCTAATTCTAATACGGAGGTAGTAAATGAAGGATAGATATATATATGATATATTATTATATATAAATGCGCTAATATATAATATAGTAATATACCATATATATTATGAATAATGAGAAGATATCATGATCGTCGAACCAACCCATGTCCGTTACTCCCGCTCTGATACTTATAGCGTATAGTACCATTCTCTTACTGTGAACGGTACTTAAATCGGGAATAGACTACCTTGTTAATAGAGCAAACCACAGCTCCTCCCGATTAGGCTCTATGATATGTAACTGTAATATTTGGGCACGACTACATCTCTTCCTAAGCTACACTACTAATGACAACATCCTGTGGACAGCATCTATCACTTACATTACCTTGTTGATAGATTGTTGAGAAAATATGTTTGAGAAATCTACATTATCAAATAAGTTTATAGTAAGATATAAAAAGTAAAATAATTTGAAGTCTTGAGATCGTAGCAGCGAGTCCCTCTGGTCAGTCACCCAAATAAGTCTGTCAGAGAAAACGAGAGTAAGGAAGTAAGCTATATACAAGTGTAAGATTTACCTTGCAAGTATTACAGCATATCTTTTGAAATGACGTGCCAACGTGCACTTAGAAATCTTCTTAAAAGCAACTAACAACTTAACGTAACTCCAGATACTGATACGTTTCATGAACCTAACTCTATAACTCACAGATATCTTCACTTAATTTAATAACTTATCTTACAACTATAGTGTTATTTACATATACATTAATTAAATGCATAACTTCTACATGATAAATATACTCGTCAGCTGTTATCTATCTAAGCCCACTATTAAACATTGATTCAAGAGTAACTCCTCGAGATAATATAAACCCTCTTCAAATACACTAATTGCGTCGTTTCTAAATACGTATTATTACCTATACTACTGTTGTATCCAACGCGATATACATGTAGAAATTATAGTTAATTAATTAACGTAAATTTATTATCACATATATATAAGTATAGATAGTATAAAATATACTAAATCGCTGCTCGAATATGCTCCGTGGTAGCAAAAAGAAATTATTTATTATGAGTTGTGGCAGTAGTTCCAAATACATACTTTTTTTTTGTCGTATGACAACTAGGAAAATTAAAAAAAATCAATCTATATCTCTCATATTGATAAACTCTTCCTCGGCTCAAGAATGCCCCATCGAAAAAATAATACTACTTTTGGAATCCTGGTAAATATTTAGTGCAAGGAAAATGCAATTAAAGAATACCCCAGGGACTGTTACCTCTGTGAACACGAATAGCATCGGTGAATCGGTTGGTCTCATCGTCCTGCTACCGGGAACTATGACATGGTTATAGGTCCTAACATAGCTCTCCCGCCCTCACGGAGAGGGTCTCCGTAACCTCTCCAGTCTCTTTGGTATTTTGTACGGTTGTCGAGCTAGTGGTTTACCTCCGCCCCTCCCCTACGGATGGAAAACGTAGTTTCCCCCCCTATACAACTTCCATTGTATCAGAAACCCGCTTTCATTTACCACTTGAAATAAAAATCTTTTACAAATTTGCAATTTCTAATCTTCAATCTCTGCCAAACATTCATAGGATACTCATCACTTTGCATTAAATAAAACAAATAATAAAAAAAATTGTCATTCGGAACCCAAGATGAACATCGTATAACATCATAGTGCTGCAAGTGTGAAAAATTTTGTTTTTGACCGATGTGCTCCGTCTGATTCTCTAGTATAGCTTTTTGGACGATGCAGTCTATATTAATTTTTAAAACTATTATCCTAAAAATAATAATTTGTAATTAATTTAAATACCATTTATCTTATATTAACTATAATGTAATAGTAAATGACAAAAACTGTACAGTATATGCATTAAAACTAATATTATTTACTTTTGTATGTGACCTACTGATAATTTACGTTTATTCTTCCGATTATACCTATATGATAACTCACTGAGTAATAGAACATTTGTAAATCAGTTGACAATGCCTCACCATATTTATTATATCGAAAAGGGTAGGTATTTTCTAATTGTGTATTTTAGAATATATACTTAAGCTAAGGTCGAAATATTCGTATTTTCAATTTAATTTATACACATTCTAATTCTTTTTAATTATATATTATTATAATCATCGCTATAATTTAATTTATTGCATTCTGTTACCTATTATAATATGTGTATTAAGTACCAATGATAATATATTCAGTAATCATATACTCAGTGAGTATTCTCCATAAGACCAACTCCGCCAAATTTTCATGTTGTCTAATAATCTGAAACGACGAGCTAATTCGAAATTATTCAAGGGTCTTTTTCGTAGTTCTCCTGTGAAATGATTAGGAAAATAACATATTATTTACTGAAAATATTTAGTAAATATTTGAAA
>JABUQX010004039.1:27500-29433 GCA_015478945.1 Trachelipus rathkii | reverse complement strand
TATAATGAAAATTTTAAAACGGTTTCAATAATGCTGTAGAGAAACGCTTTGTGATTTTTTCATTTGAGCTTTTGGTTTAAGGTGCTTGGCGAATGTTTAGAAGGTAGAATGTATTATTTCTACAAAATGATGGAATAAGCTGAAGATCCAAAATGCAAGATAGTCACAGAGAGAGATTAATCAAGCAGCTTGATAAAGGTTGGTGTAGAGCATAGGTAAAAAATGACAATTTGAAAAATCAAAACTTAAAAGGGAAAAAATTAGACACGTTTCCACATCAGCTTGAGGTTTTAGTTCCTAAGAAATTCAATGAAATTTAACGAAAATAAAGAATTAATGAAATTATTTCTTAAGCTAATGTTCCGATACATGTCAAAGAATATATTAATGGGAGTTTTGACATTATTAATAAAAAGGACTGTAGAGCTAACAAAAACAATAATTAAACTAGATTCCAACTTGTGTATGTAATGAAATGTATAATAATTAATTCAGTTAAAATGGCGGATTGCACATAAAGCATTTCATGACAAGTAAGTGAATCACGTGACTACATTATTTTTTAAACTACTTCCCAGCTGTATTATTAGTTTAAAAGTTGCAACTACTCATTGACATTTTTATCGTTAATAAAATTATAAGCATTTAAAGATTTAAAAAAAAAAAAAATAAATAAAAATATCGTACATATTTCCAAACCAAACAAAAGTATAGAGACTAAAGCCTATTAATTGTTTTAACAAATTTGCAGCTCCTTGTAATACAAGGGTAAAATTTAGAGTCTATACTTAACAGTAGACAAACTGAAATGTGTCGAAAAGGTGATTTTAGAGGGGAAGACATTTTGATATCTATTCATTCCCTTGTAATACAAGGGTAAAATTTAGAGTCTATACTTAACAGTAGACAAACTGAAATGTGTCGAAAAGGTGATTTTAGAGGGGAAGACATTTTGATATCTATTCATTCCTAGATTTAAGTCAGAAAATCAGCGTTGTAATTTCCGAAGGAAATTTAAAATTTTAAAAACAATTTGCCCTGAGAAACAGATTTGTTTGAACTGAACTTCAATCACAGAAGTTCAATGTATTAAGAATAATTTGGAGGTTGGAGTCATTGTTGGAGCATTTCCATTTACGACTCCGACCCAAGAACTACAAATTTTTTTCAAGCTTCGACTCAGGAGCCATCAAAATTGCTTCCGATGTGGACTTGGATTCCACAGACATGTTAACAAGACACAGTATTGATTGTCTTATGGAAAATAAAATACCTGAGACTAATAAAAGAATTCAAGAAAAACTTAGGAGCAATTCTAAGAAAGAATACAATAAAAAGATATGCTGATAAAAACACTCCTGCCAATAAAAACAACTAAACAGTTAAACAATTGTTATGAATGTTCAACATTATAAGGTTTTGAGGAACAGACTTTCACTACAAATGGTGAGAAAAGGTTAGGACACTGAAGATATGGTTCTAGAGAAATCTTGTTAGTATAGTTCAAGGAAAATGTTCCTGAAAAAAAAAAAAAGTGACGGTGATGTCACGGTTGAGAGGAGACACACCAAGAACAGAAAACAAGCCCAGGAGGAAATGAAGCCAAAGGTTCATAGGAATTACTGTGACCAAAGTCACCAACTAATGCAATTGTGAATTTCACTTGCTCAAGTAATTTGAAGATGTATTATATTGAAACAATCAAAATAAAAAATAAAACTTTCAAAGGACGCTACATCAAGAAATGTCGCATTATCAAGTGTGGTAGAATAAATATATATATATATATACCCGGTATAATATATATATATATATATATATATAATAATATAATAATAATAATAAATATATATATATATATATATAGTATATATATATATATATATATATATATATATATATATATATTATCATTATATATATATTATAAAAT
>JABUQX010004039.1:0-22500 GCA_015478945.1 Trachelipus rathkii | reverse complement strand
TTTGAATCTCTTGTATATAATTGTGTGGTTCATTGTTTACCGTTTAAAGGTAGTATTGCGGTGTACAGCTCAACATTGAATTAGTCAAAATGTCTCGCCAAAGGAGCAATCTTTTTCGAGAACTCACGGATCTGAACTTGGCCACTTCCTCTGAAAAGTTGAATGAAATTGGTTGTAGTGAAGCTGTAGGAAGTAATATACAACTCGCAAGGGAAATATTACTCCTATTCTAAGTAGTCTATTTTTCGAAGAGCTGAGATGGTTAAACGCTGCCATTATTGAGATAAGTTATCAGTTGGCTGCAGAACGGGAAGAGCGTCTCAGGATAGTCCAATTTTACCGGTAAAAAAAATAGAGGGAGGAGAGTCATTTGAGACGAGATAGTTAATCGACCTAAGTCTCCATTCAAGCAGATGTTGAGTACCTCAACTAATATCACCTCCATTTATGCATCCTTCATAATGACTTCTTCTCTTAGCAATTCAAATCATGAACTTTCCGGAATGAGAACAAATATTTCTACTTCAAACAATAAGACTAAAAGGTTGGACGCTTTCGAATAACAACTAGCTAAGTCCAGCTGTTGACGAAGCTCTTTACCAGAGTATTCAAACATAAAGCTGTACTTCCGCGTAAATTTAGCATCACTAAAGAACATAATCATCAATTTTTTTTCAAACAGTTTGTGAGGTGACTTATTCATATAAACTCTAGAACTGGATAACCGTTTTAGGAAACTACCTCGAGGGTTCAAATTTGGACCTATATGATCAAATAATCAAGGAGGACATGACGTATTTCGCCATTTAGGGTGCTTTGCTCAAGTGGTGGGATTACGAAGCTGGAGTCAAGAAGTTTAAAGTCCAAAAATTTTATTCTCGCTAAGATGAAACTGTTCGGGACAGTTAATATGTTCTCTTTTTGTCTTGAACAACTTCCGAATAGAGCATACTTTGGTATTTGCATGCTAGCCCATGATAGTCTTCGCCTGACATTTATACATATTCTTCCCGAGATCGTAGAACAGTTCATGCATGACTGCATCTTAAAGTTTGAAGAATCTTTAGGACAAAAGATGCAGTTCTACCAAATCGTCAGGCTCGGAAACTAGCATAACAATATATTATCATCCGAACAGAGAGAAATAATTCAGGATGAGCCAAAACTCATTACTTTTCACAAGTGAAACATCAAACTCAACGTACGAATATATGAAATTGAATAGTGAAAACCTATAACAAATCGTCATATAACGTTCATCGGTTAGAGCAGTAGCCGAGACTGTTGATCCTACCCCCGAATCTCCACGTGATACGAATAATTGTTCAAGAACGACTCCCAACAAGATGTAGGGGTAATAGTCTTAGTTCTAGCGACTCACCTAAATACTCAAATAATCCAACAAAAGAGAATAAACGTTTCTATGCTTGTTGTGGTAAGGATAATCATAATATTGCCAATTGCTTCATTGAAATAATGAACTCCCAGTTCAGTATAGTGGTCTTCTTCTATGCTCTCCTTTTGGATTGCATTGTTTCAGATTTTAAAGAATAGGTCCACTTCAAAGCTGACCTCTTAATATTCTGGCCTTTTTGATAGGATATTAGTTAGGAATCATAGACCAATAGCATTTTCCCCATATTGTCGACAGAAAGGTTACTCATTTGATCAAGTCAAGATAATAAACTCTGCAAAATTACTAAAAATCGAAATTAACCTATTCCATGCCCTTACTTCTCTGCAGAACATCTGGAGAAAGATTATCCATGAGGTGAAAATTCTCAACCTGCGACTCGAGAAACTCCATTACCTCAGCGGAATAATCGTCACCGTAGTGGGAGTGGAAACATGTGTAACTCGTGTGGAGAAGCATATGAAGCTGATACTTTTGGAGGAAATTAACATTGTCCTATAAACAAGACGACTCAGTAGATATGGGTCATGCCATGAAGGAGTTTAGAAGTGAGGTATTCCCTGTTATAGACACAATGACCTAACTTAATGTGTTTGAAGAACAAACTGTCTAGATTAGGTATTTTCGGGTGGATAGCCTTCCTTTACATGAGGACATCTCGATAGAAAGATATTCGGACAATATCTTAGATAGTATAGTTGATAGTAGGGCATGTGTGAATTTAATCAAAGCCTCTTCGTTTGGTAGCCTAGTAGGCATTAAGAAATATTCGTTCCCTATTCTTTCAATCAATGTTATTGGACCCACGGCAAAATATTCCATTTCTTTAAATTAAGCCTTCGTTTAAGAAGTCGCTTTTCGACGACAGATTAAGAATTCTAAGAAGTCCTTTCTAAGCTCTTGTGGGATTCATCTGTACTGTGAGTTCCTCTCTTAAGATAAATTATTCTTCTTCTAGATGTGGAGAAACGTCAACTTCTATTAGAGAGAAGGGGAAGAAAGATTGGTGGTGGTAGAAGCTGAAACTACTAAGTCTAGCATAACTGAGTAATCTAATCCCAGTGAAGAACAGTCATTTGAGGGAAAATGCGAGATTGTTCTATTAAACCTCTTTTCAAATATTCTAGGGGATTCTAGAAATAATTTTTTATGAAGAGGCGGATTCTCTCTTCAGATATTTCACGGTTTGGCTTAATGGCTCTGATGAATTCCACGTAGAATTGAGAGAAATTGATAGCAGAATTTATTATTAATTTCAGGAAAGATGATCCACAGGGAGAAAATAATCTGAAGCCAGGTAACTCTTTATTACAAGAGAATATTCCTTTCTATTTATTTTGTATTTCAGGAATACATTATAATCTGTTAATTCCAGAATAAAATGATCCTTCTAACGGGCAATATTGCACCAGTGAACTTAGTCAGAGTTAAACATGCAGCACCTGATGTGAAAGCTAATGTTTATTTTCATAATTCTATCGGAGATCTTTAAATTATCAAAGATGAAGAAAGATCTAATAGGGCTTTAAAATATTTATAGAATTACTAATAATGATTTGCCAACTTTAAGGTGGCATAATTATTGATTATATTGAAATTAATGAAGGATAAAACACTCATTAAGAGGATATTCTCTATTCCGTACACAGAGGTGAGGATAAGTTTATTTTCCCCTTTTTTCATCTGGTTTCAGTAATCATCCAATATCATGTGGATTATCGCATTTGGGGACAGGCAAACTACTTCCCTAATTTATAAGGAATTTTGGCGTCTACGTGCAAAACAAATAGTCTCTGACGTATAAAAGACATTTCCGCCTTGGAAATTATCAAAGGCATGTTCAAACATTAACAAACCACATATGATGAAATAGTTTCATCATATCCTTTTGACTTGGTGGAGGTAGATTTATTACAATTACCCCGCATAGGGAAAAACAATAATTATTATTTGGTCGTTATCGATCACTATCCTAAATTCATATCTGTTGCTTCTCTTATGTACAAAACAAGTAAGAAGATGGCGATTGTCATCAAGTATATTATAATTTCTTTTTATTTCACATATTCCAGAACGCCTCTCAAGTGATTGAGGTTTAGATTTCTTGGGAGAACTCTTTAAAAAAGTGTTGAATGAGTTCGTCATTTCCCCTACTGTGGTCTCTACTCACATACCTCAGTGCAATGGTGTCACCTATAACGTCAATATTGCCGTTACAGATATTTCTCACCATGACCCAAGGTAATTCATTTTCATGGGATAACTAATTGCCTCAGCCAGTGATATTATATAATAACACATGATATTCAGCTATAAATGCCACACCTTCAGATATTCTCCTGAAGAATGATAATTCATTAATCATAAACCGTGTCATCAGAGATATTAGCTTGATACGTTTAAACATTTTTCTCGGGATAAATTCGAAGATAAGGTAGCGCATAAATCGCATATGCAAGGTAATCTTGTCATCAACATGTTCAAGACACGCTTCCCGGGTCCCTTTATAATACGACAAGCTCTCGGAAATAGTTTTTCTTATATAATTTATCGTGTGAATAAACCCAATCGTCAAATCCAAGCTCATTATTCCCAACTTCGAAAGTGGATTGATGTTCCTCTTTATTTGAAAAATAATCACCACTTCAAAGAGTTACTTTCTGAGGAGTTAACGACACAAAATGGAATAGTAAAAGAACTCCCGAAAGAAGAGTCGAGGACATACCTCAAGAGCTTGATAGTAATCTATTTGATGCTTTTGATGATGATGAATTTTTGGATTTGAGATTAATTCTTCTTTATCTCTTAGCGAATATGAAAGTCTGAATATTCACTCTCCCTAGTCATCATTTATAGACTCTATGCCAAATCGGAAGACATCCCTCATTTTACCAGTAGAAACATCTGATCTATCAGTGTCAAATAGTCAAGTCAATGACTCAAATTTGGGTAAAAATCTGATGGAGGATGAAACTGAGTTGGTGGTTGTAGGAAATAATCAGAGCTCCAATCCTGTTTTGTCAAAGTTTTGTTGGAGATATCATAAACTCTTGACGCAAATTGCAGAATGTCTACGATTTTGTCATAATTAAGTTTTTATGACGGTCTGATAGCAAAGACGTAATCAATTCCACTGCATTAGGTGATCAGATGGAGCAATCTTCTGTTCTTTCAAACAATCCTAGTTTTAAAGGGTTTTCTGACAATATTCAATCTATTCTAAACTCTATCTCTTTTCTTATGTTCTTAGTCTTCCTGCTAGCAGGTTCTTAGGAAGTAATCATGAAAGTGAATTTTAAGACTGCACTGTCTGTATAGGGAGAATTCATATAAAACGTTCTTTAGTAATTTATTCCCCACTAAAATTGACGAAACTAAGGTCACTGACATTGTAAGTTTGTCATGGGTCCGAGAACACGATTAAAAGGGCCTGTTCCGGAACATGCCTATATAATGAAAAAGTTTTAGAATATTCTTTTAAATGATTTGTCAGATAAATTTTATTGAATCAATGATCATTAATTGAAGTAATTGATGATTACATTAATGTTATGAAAATTATTTAAAATTATAATCTTATTTAATCGAAATAGAATTATTATATATGATTTTATTATATGTCAAACGGATATATTCTTTTCAGTCAAGATGTCGCTGATAATCATGAATTTTTGTATCTCTTTGGACAAACAAATTATTTTCTTTACTGTTTGTTGCTGAGATAGTCTACCAGATGTTATTCATTTTATTAATTATTCATGCAAGATGTCTTTACATGATTGATCAAATATATTATTTGTTTTGCAGAAGTTGAGAGCCTAGTTATCTAGCAGCATAAAAACTGGAGAGGAGACATCTGATTCATCTTCGGGTAGACAGGAGACATGGGAGGAGCTTGTGGATAACACCAGGATAATCAGAAATGATGTTGCATCATCTACACATGATCATTTATGTGAACGATATTGTCATGTATTGTACTTTGTTAAATAACTGCTCAAAAAATTATTTGTTAATACCAACTGTGAGAAATATTTTTGAATGTAGCATGTATATTATAAGGTCTCAGTATTCTGACAGGCTGAGGTAAGAATAACTATCATAAATAAAGATACATTATTTTCAAGTAGTCATATATTTACTATCTATACCTGTATTCTCAGCGTGTTTAAATAACCCTCCTCTTGATCTTGTGTCCGTGTTCGAGACTTTTATACTCTCTTCTTTTCCTGTTGTTTCTTTTCAAAACTGCTGATTCTGCAAACATTTTAATTCGTTGACCGATTGCTCATATTTCAAGATATTCCCGATTTTGCAATCTTCTCAATTTTGACGTTTTATAATTTTCTCATCTTTCTCAATTTTGAGGTTACTTATTTTGAACTTACGGTGGCCTTAATATAATCACAGTTTGTAATAATGTTCTTAGTTCTATCTAATCTTATCATTCTACAAGTAAATTTTTGAAATTTTAATATATAATGTATATCTTATCATGTATATCTCATGGGTATTTAAGCTATCGTATTGAATTTAATTAAGTAATCACTTAATTCAAGACTAAATATTTAGCAGACAAAAGGAAACACTTCATTCGTATCCCCCTTTCAAATATTTATAATAAAGTTTCATAATATATATTTCCCTATTATTTTAATTAGAAAGAAGTTAAGTTAACGATAAAAAAGGCGTCTTTAGATTTGGCTCTTCTGTCTTTACGTTCCAATGAAAGAAGTACACCTGCGAGTTCCTATTTTATTCACACCAGAATAGAAAGCCAAACGCATTGAAAAGAGTTACTTCACCTTGAGTGTGCCACACAACTTTTTCATAGTTAATGGTTTGTCAAGATATATTAACGGCCACAAGTTACCTGAAGCTAATAAATGAATGCTTTGATTAGAAGTTTAGGATTAGATGATGGCACATTGGTGCTTATGACTATATATATAGACATTTAATGAAGTATAGAGAACAGTAAAAAGCCACAATGGCCAACGATCACGTCTTAAACACGTTCAAACTCTCATTTACCCAAATTGGTGATTGCAATCCACAATAGACCCGCCTGTTCCTGTCCTCACACACGGAATACACACGACTCTTAGACACTATAGTCAAAACTAGTTAAGGCATAATAGCTATAGTGAAAGTATGATACCAAAACATCCACATCACAACATTCACTCACAAGTGCTTATGTCCACAATGCCAATCTAACTACCAACACTGCATTTCTCTGCATAGGAAATCAATTTAGTTTGGCTAGCCATAATTGATTATCATTATAAATTTCCCTAACCCCATTAAGGCTCTAACACGATTATTACATTAATTATTGATCGATACTACAAGTCTACAATCAAAAAAAACCTCTCTATGGCAGTATCACAGTTCTCTCAAATTATAACAACCCTAGATACTTGAATGCAGTTTATCTCATCTAATATAAAGATAGGCTGCTTTGCTATCTTAATATTATTATAGTCATAAATATGCCTGTCACCTTGTCACCAATGTTCCACTATGAAACATTATGGTCTCTATATTATCAAAGATGTAATATTTTGAAGACTTTGTACTCTAGTCCTTCTGAGCATCTACGCCTTTCTACAGATAAACATTCTAAGCTCTTCAGCCTTTCCTCAAGCTCTATCCACTCAACCAAAATCATCCTTGTGTCCTCTACGTCACTCTCTCATAGCAGTATCATAATCTATTCTTTAAATTAAGGGGCCTAACTTTAGTAACAATACTTTAATTACTGTGATATATATATACTTACTTAAATTCACTTTTTTTATCATTTATATATATATACTGTAACTTTATTGCTCTTGTAAACAACATGAGATTCTATTTATGCCAGCTTACTATTAGCTTTATTCTCTAGCTTCAAACTTGTTAGCTACTTTCAAATATACTGCTTATAATCACACTATAAATCTTTTCTTAGTCATCACTAAGACTCTAAGCCACTCCCATTCAATCGTAGTATACAACTTTTTATATGTAATTAAATTTGGAGTGTAGGGACATAAAATGAGATAAATTGAAAATAATATTAAAAAGCCAATTATTGTTATATAGTTATCCCATATCCAAGATAAGTCTATTTATCTGAGATCTTATTTAGATACACAAAAATGTGTTTGTGAGTCAAGTATGTTAAGATGTTAAGTGTGTTTAGTATTGAGTATATATTAATTATATTAATATATATGATCATTAACTATATATATCTATAATATATTATATATATATATATATATATATATATATAATTAATATAATAATATATATAATATAATAATTTATAATACCTATATATATAATATAAATTATATAATACTATATAAGTATATATAATAATATTATAATGTATAATAATAATCTATATATAATATATATATTATATTATATAAATTATAATAATATATATAATTAAATATAATATATAATATATAAACAAACCATGTTTTATGTCCATTTTTATCCAGTACTCACCAGCAACGATAAATAAATAACATTTATCAATTTTGTATTATTTGTTATAAAAACTGGCATTGTTTCTTTAAAATAAATAAATATATTTCGAGACTATATTGTGAAGAGAAAAACTTGAAAAACTTATACATTTCTTTTTTATTAATTAGATGTGACGTCAATCCTAATTAGAAATTTTAATTGTAAAGATCAAAAAAGTAGAAATTTCGATTTGTTCATTGGAAATTTCGTGCAAAAATTTTACTTCAAGGTTTGAAATGATATTATTACAAATTCAAAATGAAGCAAGTTAGAACTTTCATTCCGTTATAAATGAAATTCTTGACCAAATCAAAAGCCTTTAGTTATATATTTAAAATTCTAGATAGAAGCTCTGAATTTTAAGCCAGGAAAGCTTATCCCCACTAAACACATACTTTCCTTAAAAATTAACTTACCCTATGTAAATTTTTGATAATTAAAAATTTTTTATTAATATTTAAAAATTTCAAATAGTGATATGAACTTTGAACAAAATCGTGAATATATAAAATGTTTAAAAAATACCTATATATATATTATATATATCATATATTAAATATATACTAGTATATAATTATATATAATTGATTAATTATATTATTTAATTATAATACACTAATAAAAGCATGAGACATGTATAATATATGATCTACTTTAAATGCTTTACAACAATACTTATACATAATCATTAATTCTTTAATTAAATAACATTAAATTAATTTAGTAATAAAAATCCTACAAATTCAGGAATATCTCTTATAATTTTGGTATATTCAATTTTATAATAACCCCAGTAGAGCCTATTTACTGAAACCTAAGTAAATACTACGCTAAACTAACAATGACTACAAATACAAAATATGAGTACCGACAATAAGTATATAGTATAACGATGCTAATATTAATTAATAATAATTAAATAAATTAAAAATATAATGATAATATTTGTAATCATATAATAATAATAATAATAATAAAATAATAATAATATTAATAATAATAATAATATATAAATAAATAACTGAAATTAAATTAATCTTAAGAAGGTTCTTACACATAAAAATATTATGATAATTAAAGTATTATAAATTAGAATATAATAATAAATAATTAAGTATCATCGAGCAAATCATAACCTTGAGCTCACACACTAAGCTAGTCTCTCCGTCCTCACTCCAAAACGGTAAGTCATCTACATATGCCATTATATAATTATGTAAATAAATTATAAAATAATATGACTAGCATATATATAATATTCATTGTACAATTACAAATAAAAAAAATTTCTTTTAGCAAAATATACAATTAAAAATTATGAGAATATATTATATAATATATAATGATAATAATCAATACATATCATCTACATATAAAATAATAATAAAAAATAAATATTATTATAATAAAAAATAATAAAAATTAACAACTAATTAAATAAATAACATAATAAAAAGAACATAAATTTAATAAGATTAAAAGTAAAAAGTACTTTTAAACAATCAAGAGAAAGGCACATTAAATATCCAAGAATAGGTATGTGAGATATATATATTAAGTGTATAAAAAATTTTAGAAAAAATGGATTTTAATAAATACCACACCCGAAGAATAAAATAACAAGGTTTGTTAATGTTAAGTGAATTGGAGTAGGGAGAATAAGATCATTAGTATTAAATAGTTTGTTAATCTCATATAAATACAATATAATTAATTTATAATGACTTTAACACTTGAGACATACGGACGTTATTATTTGAAAAATATATAATTAATTATAAAAATTATACTATAATGCGTTGAATAAGAAAATGAATATATTACAATCATAATATTTGAAATATCTAAAACTGAAATATAATAATATCATTGCTATTATATACGTTAAGAGATATTAAATTAACTCAACCAACTAGTATCCAAATTCGTTATTACGCATGTAAATTACGAATGATTATGCGATTAATTATGAGGTTTATTAAACATTTATACTGTGGAAGCCAAATTAAATTATAATTTAAATTAAATAATTTGTAATTAATATAAATTAATAAAATTTAATATAACAATAATTAATAAAAAATTATAATAATAAATAATTAGATTAAATAATATATAATTAAATAAAAAATAATAATAGATAATATTAAAATTAATAACTAATAAATATATAATAAAAATAATTATATATTATTAATAATAATAATATATAAAATAATATAATTATACAAAATTCATTAAATAATTAAATTAAATTTATAAAAGTAATATAATTAAATATAATATATAATTATAAATAATAATTAATAAATTATAATAAATTTAACTAATTTACTTAAAATATAATAATTACTGAAATAATTATACATTTATATTTATAATAACTGTAAATTACTTAAAATAAATAATTACTGCTAATAATTTAATAATAATTAATATTAATAAAATTTATTATATACTTCCACACAACAATAACAACCTCACCTCAAATCCCACATAGAAATAGAAATGAATAAAATAATGTAAATAATTATATAATATATAATCATTAATATAATATTTAAGTAATAAATAAATATACTAAATAAATAATATACAATATAATAATAAATAATAAATAATATATAAAATATAATAATTAATTCAATATTATAATAATAATTATAATCATTAATATAGATAATAAAAAAATTAAATAATAATAATATTAATCAATGAAAAATAATATAAGCATTAAAAAAAACAAATTATACATTAAAAATCGTTACGATAATACATATAATTCAATTACTGTTATATAAAATTTTATTAAGTAAAAATGAGTTTCTATAATTCCTCATCACTCACCTGAATCTACTTATTGATATTATTTACACCCCAATCCCACCCAAGTAAAAAATTAAGAAAGATGCTAAATCAACATTATCAAGGCAAAAGTTTGACCCAACGTTTCCGGATTTTCACAAAATAATCGACAAAGTCTACACCCCTCTACTAATTGATTGTACTACTGAAGCTCAAGGCTTATGTAAACATTAACCCTCTTATCTTCTTTCCCCTGTTATAGCGTATGTAAAAAAATGCTAATTCCTCTTGTGTGGCATATCATATTAATACATTTTACAATTTCTCTTCAAGGGATTACGGCGCCCTCAACCCATTGTGAGGTTTTCATAAAGATACACTCCTTAAATGTTTATATATGATACTTAAAAGGCCTAATTACAATAAATCATATAAGTTCTTATTTATCTAAATGGTATTACATAAACATATGCGAGAATTAACTCCCACCTTTGGTATTATATTTGAACATAATTTAACTTATAACTAAAAGATATAATCAATAAACTCTCAAAGCTACCCTCTAATCAAGTCGGTATTCCGCTTCATGAGCCTATCTCAGTAATTAATTCAGTATTCTAGCTATCCCTGACTATAATCTACTGTATATTTCTAATTTATATCTCAAGTGTAATAGCGTGCTTACACTTAGCTGCATTATATAATAATGTTCCACTATATAAATATAATAATAATAAAATATAATATATTCATTATTTATATATATTTTATAATTATATCAATAATTAATATAAATATACCAACCTTTAATAGTTCACTATATTTTAATTGATTCTTAAGTCTAATAAAACTCAGAAAGTAATAAATACAATAGCTCTTATTACCAACTGTAGGTGACTACTTTATCAACATACTATAATTAGTTATATCACCGACCCTTAACTTAGCAAACTATATATTTATTATCGTTATATAATAGATATATATATATATATATATATACATTATTACTTGAGACAGATAAAATTATTTTTCGATAAATTTATAAACCTAATTAGCTAATATTATACTTATGAATAATTAAATATGATCATTCTAGGAAATGACTAAACATTCACTGTTAAAAATCAAATTACTGGTATATTATTATCTGTATCCTGTATATTATTTAAGTAAACAATCAGGATAAATAACTATATACAACGTTATAACACTAAAACTATATTATCTCGTATCCTACCGACTATAATTAATAATACTCATCACTAAATATATTTATACTCATCAATAATTCATAAGAAATCTAATAAACAGAACATGAAATTAGTTGATAAGGAATATATTCTAAGTTCAAGTAATTCTGATTATACACATGACTGGATTTAATTCATCATTATAAGCCTCCAGTACCTATATAACTATTCGAAATACTGTTAGCATGTCGCGCCCTTGGAATAACCGCTTACTCAGCCACTAGCTTATATAATATTAGATGCACGTTATATATGGTATATATATATTTATTATATATTTCCACTTATGAATATAAATAATAAAATCACGTCAAGGTTTTTGGGTCAATATCCGTCAAAGTTTCGTTTATTAGCAAAGATATATAGTTTTTTTACAGTAGTAAATTTTTACTTACATTGGTTTAATTGATCTCAAAATATCTAAAATATCTTTCACGCCTGAAATACGCTTTTAAAGACCTATTCAGATAAAATGATGAATTTATATATATAATAGGCTAATGGCACCACACACTATGTAACATGAGTGATGTAATGGGAATATAGTAGATACTATAATGTGATATACCTCGGCTCACGAAACGAATAATATTATGATTAATACAACCTACATGACAATAAATATACTCACAATATTAGTGATATAGTAACAACTGATTACAATGCCGACCTTAGACCTTTGACGATCCTTAGTGGTTATCAAACTTTACGAATGCCTACTAAACGTTAACTTCGTCTATCGATCGGAGGTGACCCCACCAACAATAAAGTTATATAGAACCATTATATATCAGTTTATCTATTATGGTTATAAGGTAGAGTATAATATATTATAACATGTACTTGCTAACTCATCAATAGACACAATAAGAATACTTTTACACTTTAAAGCTTGGCAGTTATTAAGAGTATAGTCGGAAAGTATATATTCATAATCATTTAACCATCTTTAAGAAGTTATTCTTCTTTCACTATACTATGTTCTTTGATGTTATGCAGAAGCAGAACGATCCCTTAATAAAAAGTACCTTCTACCATCGTCGAAAATAATGTGTAGACAACGCTGCTAACGAAGCATTGTCTAAATAAAATGTAGTATTAACACCTAACCACTAGCCACTAAATACGGTTACTAAATTGATATATATATAATATATTATATTTATATAATAATAGTATATTTATATTATATACCCTTATCTTCTAACCTACATTCCTCTAAATAATTCATTTATCTCTAACATTATAATTGAATCAATTAGTAAGTATATATATATATTAATATTGTACTAATATGTAGTATACTATATAGTATATATATATATATATATATATATATAGTTTATATAATATTAATATATATATATATATATATATATAGATATTATATATATATCATATTATATATAGATATATTAATATATATACGATATATATTATATATATATACGTATTATATAATATATATTATAATTCTTTTTAGCATCATCCTTCAAAGATCTAATATTTTTGCTAGAATTACGATGATTTTGAATTGGAAGAGGATTGTGAAAATCGCAGTCTCAACGAATCTATTTATTCCGAATTATCTTCAGATTCTGATCTGGAATTATCTGATCTGGATTCTGATTCTGATTCTGAGTTAAGTAATGAACGAGATGAATTTACAGAGGATTGTGAAAATCACAGTCCTAACCAATCTACTTCTTCTAAATTAGATTCTGATTCGGAATTAAGAAATGGACTAGATAAACCAAAGGAAGACTTTGAAAATCACAGTGAAAACGAATCTATTTCTTCTGAACTAGACTCTGATTCTGATTCGGAATTAAGAATTGAATCAGATGAACAAAAAGGAAATTGTGAAAATCACAGTCCCAACGAATCTGTTTCTTCTAAATTAGATTCTGATTCGGAATTAAGAAATGGACTAGATGAACCAAAGGAAGACTTTGAAAATCACAGTGAAAACGAATCTATTTCTTCCGAACTAGACTCTGATTCTGATTCGGAATTAAGAAATGAACAAGACGAACCAAAAGGGGATTGTGAAAATCACAGTCCCAACGAATCTTTTTCTTCTAAATTAGATTCTGATTCGGAATTAAGAAATGAACCAGATGAACAAAAGGAGGACAGGGAAAATCACAGTCCCAACAAATCTACTTCCCTCATATTAGATTCTGAATCGGAATTAAGAAATGAATCAGATGAGCCAAAAGAAGTTTGTGAAAATTCCAGTTTCAACGATTCTATTTCTTCTGAATTACATTCTGATTCTGATCCGGAATTAAGAAATGAACCAGATGAACAAAAAGAGGACAATGAAAATCACACTCCCAACGAATCTTTTTCTTCTGAATTTAAAAATGAACTAAATGGACAAAAAGGGAACTGTAAAAATCACAGTCCCAACGAATATCTTACTTCTGAATTAGACTCTGTTTCTGATTCGGAATTAAGAATTGACCCAGATGAACCTAAAGAGGATTATGAAAATGTCAATCCCAACGGATATGTTTCTTCTGAATTAGATTCTGATTCGGAATTAGGAAACGAACCAGATGAACAAAAAGAGGACCGTAAAATTCACAGTCCCAACAAATCTGTTTCTTATGAATTAGATTCTGATTCTGATATGGAATTAAGAAATGAACCAGATGAATCAGAAGGTGACTGTGAAAATCACAGTTCCAAAAACTCTGATATTTCTGAATCCGATTCTAACTCTGATTCTGAGTCAGGGAATCATAATGGTGAATCCGGAGAAGACTGTGAAAATCACAGTCCCAGCGACTCTTATTATTCGGAATCAAGAAAAATTAAAAATGAACCAGAAGAGGAATTTAAAAATCAAAGCTTCAACGAGTCTTATTCTTTTGAATCAGATTCTGACTCTGATTCAGAATCAGAAAATAATGAAACAGAAGAGGAAATAGAATTCAGAGATGTAGACATTAACCTTATTACATATTTTATAGATAAATCCCAAAAGCACTATCAAAATCACAGTTCCTCAGAATCAGATAGTAAAGCAGATGAATTAGAATGGGGAAATATACATCCCAGTTCATTAAAGAGAATAATTGTATTATTTACATATCTTATTTCTAACTCTAAAATGGCACATCAAAATCATATATCCAGCGACATTGATTCATCTAAATCAGATTCTAACTCTAATTTGGAATCATTGGTTGCTGAAAATAATGAAGACAGGGATAATGAATTTGGCTTTGAAATAGCATCCAAAAAATCCATACTGGTAAGTAATGTTTTTTATTTTAAATTTTTAAAATATATAAATACAGAAAAGGAAACGATCGGATAATATAGCACACAGATTTAACTGATATAATATATTCAAAAAAATCAGCATAGAGATAGAAGTCTCATGAAGTTAGAAGAAATGACAACAGATTGACAATTGAGATATAATTCATAATGTTAACCAATATCGCTAGCCACCTGCAACAACCTCCCAACTATGCGTAATGATGTAAATTTTAGATATAGTCGTAATAAGTTTCATAAGGCTAACTGTATATATAAATATGAATATTATATAAATAGATTTATTTGATTTGCTTCGACAATTCATTTATTTTATAAAAACTTAAATTTGTGACGCGACTATTATTATTAAAATTATTTTTATTATATGTACTTATATCATTTACTATATATGTATTATTATATTATTATATAATTATTATTTAATATATTTCTTATTATCATTGTTATATAATTATTTATTTATATAAATGATTATGATTTAATTATTTCTTTAATGATTAATTTATTTATTAATTTATATATGTGATAGTCTTATATAATTTATTAATTAATTATTATTATTACTTATATATATATTTTATTAAATTTATTAATTAGATATATTATTTTATTAATTAATATAATTCATTTATTATTTTAATTTATTATATTTATTAAATATTATTATTATTATTTTATTATATTATTATCTTATATTATTTAATATTATTATGAAATTATAAATTTTTTATTGATTGTTTACAACTATTTTATTATTATAGATTATTACCTCTTTATTAACTTTATTACCATATCCAATTTTTACAATTATATATAATAAAATAAATAAATATAATATCATATAATATTATATTAATTAATTAATTATATGATTTATATTATTCATTTAATAATTATTATTATTTTTTTATTTATTATTGAATTATTATATGATGTATTATATATTATTATTTATTAATTAAATTATATTATTATTATTATTATGATTATTATTATTATATTATTATATTTAAGAATTATTATACTATATTATTATTTTATATGAGATAAGTATTATAGTATTAAAGGTGTCATTATCAGTAGTAGTATTCAATAATAATTTATTAGTATATTATATTATTAAGTTTCCATAGACATCTTATCTAAAAAAATATCTTTATCTATTTCGTAGGCTGGTGATCCAGTCACATAAATACTTATAAAATTTTTTCTCAAATAAATTTTAACTATTTTTTTTTCATTTTTTTAAAGAATACTTGCATTAAATTTTATGAGGAGAAAAATAATTAATTCCCACTATAAATTAATACTGCGTAATATTTTATTATATGAAAAAAGTATCTTTTATTATATTAGAATAATATTATTATTTATTATTATTATTTAATATTATATTAACTATATTTATATTATTATATTTTTAATGATATTATTATTTATATATTATTATTTATATATTATTATTCTTATTATTATATTATTATTATAGATATATTATATTAATATCTTTAATTCATTTTTAATTTTATTTATTATTATATTATTATTATATTATATTATTAATATTATTATTAATATATATATTTATAATTATTTATATTTATTAATTAAGTATTTATTATTATTATATATTTTTATTTTAGATTTAGTCTCTAATATTACGTTCCTCTGCAATCTGATTATGATAATTATATATCATCCCATTTTATTGCTATTATTATATATTATTATTTTATTTTTTTAATATTGTTTGATTATTATTTTATTATTATTATTAGTGTATTATTATTATAATTGCTCAAATATATATTATTATTATCTCCATAAGTAGAATCGTTATCATGATCCATGATCATGATCATCGATCATCTATTCACTTAGTGTTTCGATACTCGATTTCATTTTCTATCTCACATCACAATCATTCATCCATTTCTCCATCGCATCCCTGTGCATGATCACATGCTTAGTGATGGCACGACATGATCCACGATCCATGATCGAATTACTCCACATGCACATCATCATGACTATTCATGATCCATGATATAATTACATCCCATGTACTTATATCCTTGTATCTATCAGTTCTACATCTTATATCCCTACTGTATTAATGAATCACATATCAAGTATTTCATCTATATCCATTTACAATAATCCTATCCCATCTAATCAATAGTTCTTTTTTATTTCTAATTATCTTATCATTATCATTATCCTTTTTTAATTTAAAATTATATATAATATAAACAATTATACACGTATACTTATTTATAATGATAATATATTTATTAACATATTGATAAGATATAATTGTAATTTAGACTCTTCCAATATTTTTATCGTTAAATTCCATATATTTTTGTGATTAATAAATTATAATGTGGATGGTGAGTAATTATAGCAAGTTATAATAGATATATAATAAATTAATGATACGTGTAAATAAACATCATGTTTAATGGTGGATAATTATAGAGGTGATAATAATATTAAGTGTATAAAAATTACAGTATAATATAATTAATTAAAAGAAGTTTGGAGGATTTTTATGGTTAGCATATACTCTAATTATATATATATATATAAATTAAATATGAAGTAATAATGGTATTAATAATATTAATTTTGGTTTTGTTTTCTATTAATTATATTTATTATAGATTATAAATGTGCTAATTAAAGACTGATTTATAATACTAAATCTGTTAAATAGTATATAAATTTATAATGATATAATTGCTTAAAGTAAATGATTAGAATGATAGTGATTTATTGACGTGTCGAAATGTATGTGTCATGTGTTTATAACAATAAATACGATAATAAATTAAAATTAATAAGTGTATATATTGATTAATATATTGCAATAAACTTAAAAAGATAATAATCAATCATAGTATATTTAATAATATATTTATAATTAATAGATTATAAATATTTATCATGTTTTATAAGTAGTTGAGTGAATACAAAAATTCAGAATTGAATTCAGTTAAATGCATTATATTCATAATAATAATGATATAAATAATAAATTATTTATATTAGTTATGTATGTGAAATGTTATAGATATTATAATCTACGTGAAAAAGCTAACTTGGAATAATATCACATAAGTGTTCCTTCAATTTTTTTAGACTATGATGGACGCCTGAACTATATACTACAACAAAAGAAATTAATTATTCATGATGATATTTATATTTGATTAAATCAATAATAATTATAATTATGAAACGTGTATGTATAATTAATTGCATGATAAGTATCATCCGATGTTACAATTAATATTAGTAATACTAAACTAAGTTATTATACTATAATAGTTTAATAATTAAGCTTTTACATAATATTAATTAGTAATGTGTAATAGGAATATTCTTGGCGTATGATTTGTAATTATAATTATATATATTTATATCATGATTTGTGATTTGCAATTTAACTTTTCATAGATTAGCGCATTATAAACCCTAAAGGTGATCAATGATCCTTCGGGAAAAAGATTTTATTATTATGTGAATGCTCCGCAAAGCCAATCCTATAATATCAGCAGCAACATTAATTGATTACATTATATTGAGTATTATTGGGCTTATGTTAATTATTTATTACCATGTAGTTTTATAATATTTTTATTAGTTTTGGTTAAAATCCTTTTTACTTGTGCTTTTATTTTCCAGTTTATTATATAATTAACTATTTATTCATATTATTATACTATATAATAATTATTATTTTAAAAGTAAATTATTATCTAATACTCTATAATTTAGAGTATTTATTTATCAAAACAATACTGCATATATTTTGCGTAATACTTAAGAGATGATATGACTATGAACCATAAGCAATGTAAAGAATTATATATTTATTATAAATATCAAACAAATATACTATTTTAAGTTGTTTTAATATTGCCAACTTTATAGTGAATAAATATAAATATATGTATAAGTATATGAATATTTAATTAAAATATAAATTAAAAAGATTAGAATTAATTAATTATGACATCTGAAATAGATTCATATAAGTTTAATACATATCTGTGGAAGTATATAATTGTAAATCTGTAATTATAATGCCGTTTAAATGTACAATTCGGATAAACATAGTGTTGCAAATGGTTGAAAAGAGATGGGTCATGAAATGAAATAAGATGAGAAAATTTGGCAAGATATTCTTGGATGACAGCACTGTTATCCCTCAGAAAAAAATTATGTAAATATTACTAAGTATATAATGAAGCAAATAGTAATAAATTAATTCAGTAATTACAAAAATTAAATCCATTATTATAAGATTGAAATTGACCTGTTGATTTTGTATGGAGATAATATGTTCTAATCCACCTTGTTACCAAGATAGAACCCTACATTGACAGATTAGATTATCCATTTATGGTGAGGGTACCTCGCACCATTTCCGGGAAGCCCAATAGTGAATTTTCTGATAGCGTATCGAGTTTCACTTAAGATCCAATAAACTTCTTTTCGCTTGCTTCATATTCTTCCCACACTTTCTTAATAATCCATGTGTAATGAGTATACACCTCTACTTATTGGAATTGACTCAGGTAATTTGCGTTACACGTTAGGATGATTATTAATAATTGATTATGCTAATAATTAATGTCAAAATTATACTAAGTATAGTTTCTGACTTTTTTGATATCTATTATTAATATTTATAATTTATTTATTATATTATTTATTAATTATTTAATTAATTATAATTATATTATTATTAATATTGATAATCATTATGATTTATTATTTTATTTATTTTTTTCTATAAATTAATTGAATCATTTTCACAAATATTATTTCAAACAGAAACATAATTATTATACTATTATTATTATTATTATATTATATTTGATATATTTAATTATTATTTATTATCTATATTATGATTATATTCAATTGAATTATTGTTATTAATTTATATTTAATCAGTAATTGTAATTATAATTAAGTTAATAAGTATATATATTTAATATTATAAATTTTCAATTTATATATATAATATATATATATTATAATATTTAATATATATATAAATTATTATATAAATTAAATATTAAATTATGATTATAAGTAATTATTAATTATATTAATATTTCATTATTATTATCTAATTATTTATATTATATTTAATATATTATATATAATGTATTTATTATTAATTGTAATGTTAATTATATTTATATAATTTATTTAATTATTGATAATTCTATATAAATTATAAAAATATTTCGTGTTTAAATTTAAAAACATTTTCATTTATATTCATTTTAAAAAGAATTATTACTTATATATATTATTATTAATTATAATTATATTATAATTAATATATAAATATTAATATTATTTAATTATTTTTAATTAAATTTAATTATTAATTTTTATGTAATATTATATATTATTAATTTATTTAAATTATAGAATTATATAATTATATTATATTTATATCATGCATATATAATTATTTTATTAATTAATTTATATAATTTATTATTATATTATAGTATTATAATTATTATATAGATTTAAATTATTTACATTATTAATTATTAAATTATACATTATATATATATATATAAATATTATCTATTTATTCATATATTTGCAATGCAACAAATATACTACTATTTACAGTAAGTATATACCTTAAATTTTAGTAGTAATATTTATATTTCATAAATATCTATAGTATAACTACTACTTTTATATATCAAGAAATTGTAGTTATATATTATGCAGTCATTTTAAGAACATTGTTTACTTGATTTCATTCTGATTTTAATAAAGATTCTCTCCATCCTACAATAAAAGGTATTCAATTTTCCATATCAATTCATATTCAAATAATTAAGAGCATGAACCATCCATATCCCTAATCTTTCTGATCTGCTGGGTTCTATCCCCAAAACTTGGTTTTATATGAAATTTTTTCTGTTATTAATTTCACATTTTCTTAATAATTCAAATAAATATATATTATATTATAATATAAGAAAAAAAAAATAAATTAATAATAAATAATTAAAATATATTAATATAATATAATAAATATATTAATATAATTAATTAATATTATATATTAATTAATATATATATATAGTAAATTTTAATATATATTAATATAAACTTATTAATATTATATATATTAAATAATATATAAATATAATTAAATTAATAATGAATAATTAGATATTATAATTTAATAATAAACTTTAATAATAAAATAATAATAACAATATAATTAGTAATTAATTATAATATATATAATTATATAATATTATAGTTTTATTAAAATAACTAATTTAATTAAAATTTAAATTTAATAATAGATATTAATAATATAAATAAATAATCCCGTAATAACTTAACATATTGAAAAAAGTTATTCAATCGCGATAACAATAATTTCTATTCTAGAATTTATATGCGTTTGTAAAATAGATATATTAATATATCATTTAATTATAGAGATTAATTATCTAATATATCTTCTGATATTTACTTAATATAATTTAATAACAATATAATTATATATAATTAATATTAATCTAATATTAAAAATATTTTCATTCCATTTGCTTTAATATATTTTATTATTATCCTCTTAGTAATACTAATCTATATAGTATTTTAAAATATTAATTACAACACTACTATTATTTTTAATTTACTCCAAAATCCAATAATATCGTATAAATTGCTTGGACACGAAATAGGGAATACCAAATCCTTAAGTAAAACTATCATTGATAATAACGCCCTTCTTTTTTTTCAATACCTATTTTTTCAATAGAAATGATATTTTATCATCTCTCGTAGAAATATCTCATCTATTGTCTAATGTTACTAATAATATAATAATAATTATCTGAAATTACTTTTTAAAAACTTATTAAAGTTATTAATGGCTGTAATAAATGTTGTTATTAGAATTATTACAAAAAAAGATTTCATAGATAATTCATTCTTTTGCAATTCTTGATAAAAATACGACACCTAAATTAAGATGATCCACTTTTATTATATTTTTTTTTCATTTTTAATACAAATAACATAAACACGTAGATATATATGTCCTATATTCAGTATTGTTTGACAATATATCTCGGTAAAACAACGAGAAATTATACATTATAATACATAATATATGAATACATGGACGTATAC
>JABUQX010004038.1:22500-33688 GCA_015478945.1 Trachelipus rathkii | reverse complement strand
TTGAAGGCAGGGTATTATGAGTAAAATATATATGAATATCCAGCGAATGATATCAAAGCATTTATCAGGAAGTGTAACAAGCTGTGCAAGTTTTATTAATGCGTAATTATAGTATATTTTTTTTATATTCTATTTTTATTTAAAAAAAAAAAATTTCTTCATTTTTTTAAATAATTATTTATATTGGTCTCTGACGACGAAGAGAATATCAATATTTCTGCAAAAATCACATGAAAATCCTCCCAACTGAAGAGCAAAATCCGGGTGCCGGAACGCTAGCCAAATATTCTTTTCTTCTCCTGCGCCTGTTAATAATTCTGAAACAATGTCTCGTCCTATATTAAACATTGATCGTTTGACTCATACGAAACCCAATATTCCTATTCTAGTCGGGTATGTAGATAACGTTTGGAAAGGGCCAGAAATTGGAATGTGGATTTCTTCTGTCGAGCTTTATTTCGAAGATGAGGGTATCACCTCGGATTGTGAGGCAGAAACTCCGAGCCATACAAGTTTCGTGAATATGAAAGGGAATGTCTTCCTATTTAATTCAAATGACTCCAGAATTCCAAGCGAATCTGGAAGAGTTTAAAACGGACCATCCTTATGTTTAAATCCTCTTGTTCTCTAAAAGTTTCTTCTTGAAGCTTGTAAGCGATTTTATAAACGTTTAAATGGAGTCTTAATCATTCTCTCCAGAGTTTTTTAAGAATTCACAAAAAAAAGCTCTGCAAAACTTCCTGATTCAGCTTCTATTTTTGCCACGATGTTCAAATTTTCGGGAAGAACAGCGCCGTCTCTTCAATTTTCCACTTTTGTTATGCGAACGCGGAGACCGCAGTTCCAGAAGGTTAATTCAACGAAGAATTTTGACAATATCCCAACTCCATTCCAAAGCAAATTCAAACCTACTTAAAGAAAACTCAGTTTTAAACAGTGGAAAATTTCTTCATCCTTCCAATAAAATTCATCTTTTCGAACTTCTCCATTCAGTGTACTCGACTCAGTCTGAGAAAAATGCAGTACAACAATTCCATCAGGCTCATACAACAAAAAGTATGCCTAAATCTCCTCTAATCATGCTCCAAATTCCATTTTTCCAACTCCTAAAAACAGAATGTATGTAGTGTTTTGTTTGTACAAATGTGACAGGCATGGTCATCGTGACCATAAATCGAGTAAAAGTTATCTCGCCATGAGCAGGCAAAAATACACTCAAAAACAATCAATTTTCGTTCAAAATCAGTTATTTTTAGGATGCGGCTGGATATCCGGCAAACTATCCGGTATCCGGCTATCCGGCAAATTCACTATCCGATATCCGGCCGGATATCATTGTTATCCGCCCGGATAACCGGATAATTACTTCCCTAGTAGGTTCATCCTCGTTTGGGGAAATATTCCAAATAATTGATATATATTAATAATATATATTATATATATTATATATATATATATATATATATATATTATATATATTATATATATATATATATATAATATATATATATAAATATAATATATATATAATATATATATATATATTACTTGTTCGAATTTCGCATGTTGGGTACCAATGTATATTATTTTATTCATCATTTATGTTGGCTGTACAATACAATTTATCTGAAATTGGGTGAGTGACACGTTTTCATAAATTTGGCTAAAAATATGGTAATATTAAATATTATAATAATATATTATAAAAATATTAAAATTATATTAATTAAAATATGATATTTATAATGCGAATTAAGCTACCATGACACATGTTAATGGCAATTTTTACCACCACAATTTATTCTCACGTTTTTATAATTGTAATTACAATAGTAATTACCACTGCTTATTTTAACGTGTTTAAGCATTGTATTATTTACTTAACACTATATACGCACATTCTCAGAAATTTATTCTCAGAAATTTATATAAAAAAAAAACACGAATTTATTCTTAATGTTACCCGCCTTCATTGATAAAATATAAAAATCAGAGCAAATGGTCAGGGCACAAAACTTGATTAAATGCAAGTTGGAAATAAATATACGTCTGCTATAAGAAAAAGTGTGTTGCTACGAATAAATGGTCAATATCGATTATCACTTTATAGGACAATCGAGAAAACTAAATATTATCGATATGAGAATCGGTCAATTAATAGTAACACTCCAATATTCATTTATTTAATATTTGTTTAAAATTTAACATCAGAAATAAAAGAAACTGTTTAAAAACCATATTCCTTTGAAGGGAAAAAAAAAAAAAAAAAAAAAAAAAAAAAAAAAAAAAAAAAAAGAATTTTTCCAGTATCAAAAAGACGTACAAAGATGTCCAACGTGTAAAAAATTTGTGGACTATAAAATTTTGGCATTCCACTGAAACTCCACAATTTTTTTTTTGGTAGTAACTGACAGAATGATATAGGCATTCCTGCTAACATGCAATTTCCACATATTTTCAAATTATCGCAAATTGCAAATTCCTCAATTTATTTGGTTATTCCCGAATTGCCGGAACTTAAATTGCGGAAACGTCCACCTCTAGATATTTATATATATATATATATATATATATATTATATATATATATATATATATATATATATATATATTATATATAATATATATATAATATATATATAATATATTTATATTATATTTTATTATATTTTATTTTATATTTTATATAGGTTTGCCTCCAGATTAGATGTCCCATGTATGTAAAAAAAAACTATGATTGCTACGTAAAAACAAATACATTTTGAATTCAGCGCACATTGTAATGGAGAGGAAAATGAAGAAGAAATAAAAATAAAGTGAGATAAAAAAAAAAGTAATAATAATAAATAGCGTTTCATGTACGATAATTCTCTCGTTCCCCCAAATTTTCACGTTCCCTAGTCATGAGTCCCCCAATATATTCTTTTCAATGTTAAGGCAAACATACGCGCACGCGCGCCACTCACACACACACACACACACTCTATTATATAAGATGTTCTAGAGAAATTATTTTTTTTTTTGATGACCTGACCTGACCTAACCAAACCATATTGCAATTTTAATTTTTCAATTTAATTTAACTTTAATTTTTATTTTTTTATTTTTTTAATTTTTGCCATTATTTTTTAAAGTTTCCCCTAAAGTATTGAAAAGATATAAAGAAAACGTTTATTTTTTTATGGGTATCATGTTTAAATTTAAGTTTGGAAACGTCGATATTAATATTTTTTGGAAATTATTTATTAAAAATTAATTAATTTATTAATTTTTTTTTTTAGTTCTGAATACAATGTACGCTGAATTCAAAAATATATTGTTTTTTGTAGATATTGTGTTTTTTTTTTTAGATACAGGGGCACATAATCTCCCTACTGTGCCATATATATATATAATATATATATATATATATATATATATTATATATATATAATATATATAATATATATATATATATATATATATATATATATATATATATATATTATATTCCCGGTATAGCGTCGCAGGCGGGGTGACGTTGGCCACTTTAAGTTATAAATTCGTCTCCCCACTTTCCCCCAACACACTTTTGTTTTTTTTTTCTGAAAAATCAAAGCCCTATAGTAGGTCATTAAGAACACAAAAAAATAAAATGTAATCTAATAATCATAGTTTTATTAAAGTTTAAATAAAGCTCATTAGATCAGTTTGAAGGTGGTGAATCGGACCACCATTGTGGGGTGAATTGGCCATCTTTTTAAATTCCTTTTTTATGTATGTAAATTCCAATTTTATATTTTAATATTTACTTAATATTAGAAATGTTTATTATTATTAAATTAGTAATAGTAATCAAAATTTCAATAATGATTAAATTTAAATTAAGAAAATAAGTGTGGTGGCCCAATCACCCCATTCGTGGACAAATTTTGACACTTTTTTGAATCATATTTTTTTTGCATATAAATTTCATTTTTTATTTTAAATTTTACCTAAATATAAGTTACTGTTTATTATATTTAAATTAGCTTATAGTAATAAAAATGTCAATAATTAATAGGCTACATAAAATAAATAACAATGGTGCCCAATTCACCCCATCAATTTTTATGGGGGGGGGATGAATCGGGCCAAGTTAGGCCCATCGATTTAACCACTATGCACTGTTTGAAACAAAAATTTAGTTTGCCAGTTTAAAGCTAACATACTCAACTGAACACTGAAAAAATATATATTAAAATTGAATGCTTGATTTTTTTAATAGGAAGTTGTACGACATCTTCGCATTTTTCAAATGTTAAATTATTTTAGGACATTTTATACACTAATTTATTATATTTTAAAAAATATTTAAAAACTTCATAATTAAAGATAATGTAAATAAAACTTGTAGTACTTACGATGATGAAGAAATTGTCAATAATTGTCAACCTCTTGGAATCCTTTCTCACCTCAAAGTTTAAACCGAGTAAAAGTTATCTCGCAGTTTGAACAGCAAAAGTATGCTCAAAACCAGACAAGTTTTCGTCAAAATCAGTCATTTTCAAAAGGTTCAAATTCGGGTTTTAACCGAAGCCAAAACAGTTCTAAAAGGAACTACCAAGTAAATCATTGTCAAAATCTGACAAATTCCTATTCCACAGGTGCGAATAATTTTAATAAAGTGCAAAATATGCCATCCTATCAGTGTAGATCCGTTCCGCAAAACTCCGGAAACAGAAATCGTAGTAACATGTCTCCGCATTCTTCTCAATATTTTGATGACAATATTGAATCTCAGGTAAGCTTTTTAGACCTGCGCTATGTTATAAACACCAATTTTTATAATAAATCAGTGAAACATAGTCCAAATAGACATGAATTTCACTCCATTAATCCGCCTTCACCGCACATTTCGCCAAGAAATCGCACCTCCAATTTCCGCCATTCGCCGCAAATTTGTTCAATTTTGTCTGTCTTCTTTTAGTAATTCAAATTTTTGAAGAGGGTTACGAGTTTCAAGCCTCGAAACGTCGTAATGTGCCCTTTAGAGGCCAACATTGTAAATATTGTCAATAATAATTCGCCCCTTACAAGTATAGGTAAGGTGGACGAAAATCCATTAATTGGAAAAAGTTACTTTTTGAAGTTAAAATTAACAGTCGAATATGAATTCATCTATGAAATAACTTCGTACCTCGATCTAGGGAACGGGGTATCTTTGATACGTTACCAGGTATTTGAAAGGTTACATAAGTTATATCCACTTGAGTTAAAGGAAAATAATATTGTGTTAAAATCGATCTCTGGAAATGTCATTCCAAATTTAGGTTGAGTAAAACTTCAGTTGCTATTGAATAACAAATTGTATAATATTCATTTAATCGTCGTGAACGACCAGTGCACTTTCAGTGGAAATATGCTGCTAGGTACTGATGTTCTTGCTTGTCTTCCTGCTGTCCTTGATTTAAGGAATGAAAATTTATTGATGGATGGTGGAACAGGTTTTACAAAAATCCCTCTCCAAGTATATGATCCTCTGATTCACGATCCTAAAACCAGTTTCAATTCCATGCTTTACAATAAATCCTCTTCGCGTATAGACGATTCCAAAGTCAAATCTGCAAATCCTCCTTCCGAATTGCATCATCTCAACTTCGAAAATGAATCCTTCATTCATGAACTTTCCATTTTTGATGACGAAAGTTATGAATTATCCTTGCCGAATACGGTTAAATTTGAAGCTTTTTCAAGCGCCATTTTGTCTGTCAATGTGAAATCCCAAGCGGGTACATCTCCCCCTGATAACATTTATCTTGTGTCAGAGAAAAATTGCATATCAAATATCATTTTTGCCAACGTTTTAAGCGCTGTAAATGAAGGTACAATCCTTGTCAAATGTATAAACTTCAGTCCGTCCCCTATCATTCTTGACAAAAATACTGTCATATCCAAGGCAAATTCTATCGCTTTCAGAAGCACATGTTCCAATGTAAATAAAATAGAATCCTCAGAAGGACTTTCCGACGCCGAGCTGCGTGATGTATATAAAGAAATCCTTCTGTCAAAATCGAAAAAAGAAGCAGACTTAGTGGTATTGCAGGATGCGTCTCAAATGGAACAAATCCTTGATTTCTTAATTGCAAATAAAGTCATAGCTTTAGGGAACGACAAGGTTGATCATTGGCCTCTTGGCGAATTTAAGCTGGAATTAGCGCCAGAAGCTCCCAAGTACATATACACCCCTAATTATCAAATGCCGCATAAATTTCAATAGGATATTGATGATTGGATCAACGATTGTATCCTGAAGGACTACATAGAGCCTTCAGACTCTCCTCATTCCAATCCTCTCTTAGTTATTCCCATGAAAGGAAGTACGAAACCAAAAGTTATTTTAGACTTCCGCAGGCTTAATAAGTATGTTGTTCCCGTGCAAACTCCTCTTCCTAACGTGCAAAATACGCTTTCCAAGCTGGGAAATTCCAGTGTGTTTTCAAGTCTCGATCTTATTTCAAGTCATTATAGTGTAGGAGTCGCTGCTGAAAGCCGCCCCTACCTTGCCTTCTCCTCTCATCGAGGTCATTATCAGCATAAATTGTTACCAATCGGTATTAAAAATGCTTCAAATATGTTTTGTAAAATAATGGAGACAGCGCTCTCCCACCTCCTGGGCATCCACGCTTTCATTTATCTCGACGACATCATCGTTTACTCAAAGGATATCGAGTCACATTATCAGAGTCTTAAACTGGTATTTGAAGCTTTGAAAAAGGCAAAATTGAAAGTTAAATTGGAAAAGGCGAACTTTTTCAAACGTTCTCTGGTTTATTTAGGTTTCCTTATTAGTTCAGAAGGTCTATCCGCAGACCCAACTAAACTTCAAACTCTCAAATCTTTTCCAGTTCCCACGGATGTTACATCCGCTCGTGCTTTTATTGGTTTTACATCTTTCTATTGTAGTCTCATTCCGTCGTTTTCTGTTGTAGCTCAACCCATAACGTCTTTGTTTCGTAAAAATGCTAAGTTTGTCTGGTCAGATGAACAGCAGAAAGCTTTTGATACGCTTAAGCAGAAGCTTATTATTGAACCGCTATTACAGTTTCCAGATTTCAGTAAAGAGTTCATTATTTGTACTGATGCCAGTGGCATTGGGCTGGGTGCAGTTCTAGCACAAAAAGATTCTTATGGTAACGATCGGCCCGTCTCATTTGTCAAAATTAGTCTTCCAATTCTGCAAAGAATGTCCTTCTTGTCTCAAAGTTAAAGGCAATATTCTGAAAAGGGCACCCATTTTTAAATATCCAATTGCTTATTCTCCCTTCAGTAGAGTTCACACTGACATAATAGGTCCCTTACCTACGTGTAAGAAGACTGGATCTAAATACATTCTTGTGTTCAAAGATTCTCTCACACGTTACATTGAACTCTGTCCAATTCCTTCTTGTAGTGGTGTCAACATTGCTAATGCTCTGTTACACCGTGTTATCGTCAGACATAATACGCCTAGCGTTCTTCTGTCGGATAATGCTTGTGAATATGTTTCCTCTTTCTTCAAACAGTTGTGTAAACTGTGGAAGATTAATAAAGTAGAATCTCCGTTCGATCACCAATAGCTAATTCCATGGTTGAAAGATGTAACTTGCAGATCGAAAATTATCTCCGTCATTACGTAAATGAAAAGGGTGATGACACGTCTTCTTATCTTCCATTCGTACAGCTATGCATCAATAGCACCTACAATGAGACCATTGGAGATAGTCCTCATTTCGTCCTCCATTGGTACAATAAAAGACTCCCTTACGATCTAGACAATTATAAACTCCTTTCATAAATCCAGATAAAGATTTTTGTCCCAGTCATGAAGATCTGAAAAACCTAGCGATAAGCTTACAATCAACAAATCTTATTAGAGAAATTGCAAAGGAAAACTTGGAGATAGAACAAATAAATTTGTAAATAGGCAACATAATAAAGCTCTAGAGAGAAATATAGTCATCGGTAGCCGTGTATATATTTTAGATATTAAGCCTTCTGGTGTACCAAAGAAGCTCTTTAAGAGGTGGAATGAGCCCTACAGAGTTGTGGGTATATTAGGTCATAATAGATTTATTTTGCAGTGTCTACAAAGTGGATGTGAAATCGCCGTCCATAGTGACAACTTTAAGGTGGTTCCAGAACCAATTTTAAATCCTAATCTTCCTCAAAAGTCAAATTATTCCTCATCTAAGTATAATAAATCTAAACAAGTTCGTTTCAATGTTGATAGTAATGATGAAATAGAGCAAATATCTCCTAGTACTTCACAAGAAAATGAGTCTCAAAACTTCATTTTCCCGCACCAATATACACAAAGAATGAATGAAAATCCGACTTCTGTCAAGCAAAATAATGAATTTCAATATTCAAATCCTTCTTTTAACGACCCTATAAGAGTACAACCTAATCTTAATTTGCCTAATCAAGGTGTTCAGAATAGTCCGAAAGATCAAACTTTCAGATCAGACAGTACTTTTCAATCTTCATTTTCCGGTTTTAACAATCCTAACGATAGTTCTAATCAGCAAAGTATTAGTAGGACAAGTCCGATCTGACATTTCTGATAGTAGCTATTTCCTCACACATACAAAGGCCCTAGAGAGCAGAGCCTCATGGCTAAGATCTTCTAAAAAGATAGATCCTTCACCATAGCACTCCCTTGCTAAACGACTACATCAACCAACCTTTCTTGTTCTCACCATTCATAACGATTTTCTTTATCGATAACGATTCAGGTTTTTTATTTCTGTCAGAACAGCCTACATTTTTGTTAAGTGTTTTGATGGATATGCAATATATATATATATAATATATATATATATATATACTATATATATATATATATATATATATTATATATATATATATATATATATATATATATATATTATATATATATACTGTATATAATATATATTATATATATTATATATATATATAATAGTATATATATTATAATATATTATTATATATATATATTATATATATATATAATATATATATATATATTATATATTTCTAATTTCTAATGTTCTAATTGTTGCCAAAGAATGTTAAAGTTTTATTATTTTAAAATTAATTAAGTATTATCATATTCAACTTCCCTTCCCTCTGTTCCTGAAGGTAATATGTTTCCAAATTAAAATTATATTTCTCACCTTTCTCACATGAAGATTTGATAGGATTTTGATTAACGAATTAATTACTTGCAGATTTTATGTTGTATGTTTATATTTTGCATCAATTTATAACAAAGGAGTAATGGAATTAAAATATATTTATTTATTTGTTTTTGATTTAAGCCTCTATTATTTAGTGTAAATTTTACAGTTAACCAGGTAGAAAACCCAGTTTTGACAATATTACACATACCTCCACTTTTACTTTTGGCTTCACTGGCTGAGTCTTCTTCACTTTTTCACTTTGAATAACCACAGGCTTCAATTTATCAAAACTAACTGGACCATCCAATCCTTAATGTATAAACCCCTCTATATCCTACCGTCAAGCGAAAAGGTTAACATCAGAATTATGGAGGCAACTTCGAATTTTTATTTTATAGTGTTTTACAAAAAAACAAATTTTACAAAAACTTTTTTTAATAAAAGTTGTAGCAAAAAAAAAAATTCTGAAAATTAAAAAAAAAAAATTTAAAAAAAATATAATAAGCAAGATATGTTTTATTTTTCTTCAAATCAGATTTTTTAAAATTTTTAGTTTTTTTTATGTCTGTGTACCAAAATTGAAAAATACTCAAAACTTCACCACTCTGTCTTTGTCCAATCAGGCTTTAAGGTATAATACCTATAAACCGCATATTGATAGCATCTTCCATTAAGAAGTTATTTACATTTTAAAAACCCGGGCAATTTCAGAATTTTATCAATTTTCATCTTCCTTTGTCTTCTCTTGCATGGCACTCTGTGTTATTCAGTGAACCCCACTCAGGAGGTCCAAGGGGGGGGCTTCAAAAAAATTTTTTTGAGGTCTTGGAACCCCAAATTAGAGACCTAACATCATAAAAACATATTAAGAAATCTCATTGACTAATATACAGCTGGAGCCAGAATGTCCAGTCGGCTCCGCTCAGACTCTGGTACATGTGCTCCATCACTTAACATCAGGACTCTATTTCATTCATTCTCTTTTATGCACTCATCAAATTTCACCCCTCTACGAGCATTTCCAGGTTTTGGGGGGCTCAACCCCCCCTTAACCCTTGACTGGGGTTGCCAATCGACTCGGTAACTACGAGAATCGACTCGGGGGCATCGGAAACCAATATAAACATACCCAACAACAACAACAAAAAAGTAGCTAAAAAGTTGCCAAAGGTGCCAAATTTAAGCTGGAAATCTGGCAACACTGTAATTTATATTCTTACTAAACTACTACACGTTAGAGAAGCTCATTTCAGGCAGTATTAACCGAAAATGATTTAAATTTATTATATTTTTTTTAGGTTTTCTGAGATTCCCCAGCAAAAATTTTGTTACCTTTTTTTTAAAAAAATTTTTTAAAAATAGTTATTATTAATATTTTTTCGATTTACTTACATTAAATGATTGGCAAATACCCATACTTCATTACCATATTTTATAACTATAAATGTAAGTGTTATAGTTTTTAAGTTACACTTACTTAAACACAAAAATTGCACTATATTTTTCTATGTATATTTGCTAATTTTAACTTTTTTTTCAATACTGAACATAGTAATTTCCAAAATGTCTATTCTGTCTGGTTCTTTAAAGGGTATAAGTCTCTTCTGGCCTTTTTGACTCTTTCTTTCTGAAAATTTTATGTCACAAGTGTTTGTATCTTCATTTAAATTTAATATTTTACCAACACAATGATAAGGTTTACTTCTCTCACTTTCAAATCTAACCAGCATGTAGTCATTACAATCTGGTTTTTGGTTATCTGTATTTAAACTTTCACTATGTGCCCTTGATGATGAAGACACAGCTGTGATATTTGATGGTACCTACAGGTGTCGAAGCTCCAATGAAAGATTCCATGGAAACATTGTCCCGGTTCCACAAGAATTCTACGTCCTCTTTTCCTTTTTGTTGGTTGAAGATCTTTCTGATCAATTCAAGTGTTACATTACAAAAATATCCTTCAGCTTACTAGATCCTTTTGCAATACAGTCAGTTTCTGGCCCCCTCCCTCTTTAAATGCCTCTA